>JAHLJT010004567.1:62359676-62462629 GCA_031308135.1 Acheta domesticus
TTCTACTCAACAAACAGTGCAAAGCTTCTATGGCATATGCCATAGACTCATCCACAGGGCAGGCAATTAGCCAAGCCCTTTACACCCTGCACAATGCAGACATCAACCAAGAAGGGCATTCAGAGCTGACCTCCTTGGAAACCAGCGTAGATATGGACACCAGCAACGCAGCTTCGCCAGCTCTACTCAATGGCGAGGGCATCGTCAACCAAGCCTTGACTCAGCACAACGCGTTCTACGGGACTCCACCGCCAGCTCCTGCCCCACATCAACAAAACAAAAGGTCAGTGAGTGTTAGTGACAGTGAAAGTGAAACCGAAAACAAGAAAATCAATCGTTCAAGTGAAAGAGCGGGTGAAAATTCCAAATCATCCACTGATTACGAATATAATGTACCCACTAGAAACATGTTCGGCGAACTTGGTGAAGTCGGTGAAGGCACTGAAAGCAACAGATTTCCTTATCTCAAAGAAATGTGCAACGACCAGATAATTCAGCTAACAGAATTCCACCCATTTATGTAGCCAACATTCCTAACGTCAGCAATTTCATAAATGAACTCAAACCAAAGTTACCAAAAATTTCGTTACCGATGTAAAAACATAAAATTAAAATAAATTCAAGTTCAGCAACAGACTATAGGAACATTGTAAAATACTTAATCCATTCACAAAGAAGCTTCCACACGTATAAAGATCCCGCAAATAATAAATACTCGGTTGTTTTCAAAATCTGCATACATCAATTTCCGAAGACGACATAAAAGAAGATTTAAAATCGCAACACCCTTCAATTATAAAAATTACAAGGTTAAATAAGGACAATAAACCAATCCCAGTAGTAGCAGCAGAATTTAGTGGCGCAGAACCCATTGAATCAATATTAACTATAAACTCAATTTGCAACCACAGAGTCACCACCCGAAAAAAGAAGAAAACCCAAAGGTCCAATACAGTGTCAAAGGTGCTTAGATTATGGTCACACTAAGAAACAACTGTAATCACAAAATTCACTGCGCATTTTGCGCAGGTAATCATTACATCGCAACATGCCCCCGCAACAATGAAGATCCGCTTTGTGCTAACTGCCATGGGAAGCATAAAGCAGACATTAGAGACAATTCGTGCAGATATATAAGGAAATTAGTGACACAAAAAGTCAGCGATATTCTAGGAAAAACAATAATGAAATACGAAAGCCTCTACACCCCCACCCTCTACTCAATCCCTCTCAGACTTCCCAAATCTACCCGAAAAAAATTTAATCAATAATTTCACTCATATCTCAAATCCTCAAATCAAACTCAGCCCATCACTTCGAGACATCCACGTAATAACCCTAATCAAACCACCAACTCGTACTAATATTCAAATTACCCACTCCTAAATACAATTATTAACTCAATTTCATCCTGCATTGTAAATTTCATAAATTCTCTAATCCCCACCATAATAAATGCAATTCAAAACTCAGTCTCAGCTTACTTAAGTAATAATAATAATAATAATGGCATACAGGCCCATAAAGGATTAGTTCTAGTAAATTGGAACGCCAATGGCGTATCTAACAAAAAGACTGAACTACCCAATTTCTCCATGCATACAATGTAGATATTGCAGGCATTACCGCAAACCCACCCTAAATAAGAAAAACAAATTTACATTCCCAATTATTCAATTTACAGGTCAGACAGATCTGAAAGCAAAGGCGGCGGAGTGCTAGTAGCAATTAAAACAAGTATAATACATCATCAAATTGACGTGTTAAATTCCCCAAGAACTGAATCCATAGCCATTCCGCGCCATAATAAATAACAGCATATGGAACATAAGAACTGTATATATCCCCCAACTTCGAAAATTAAGGATACTCAATTTTAGACAACCTTTTTCAATCTTCGAACACACATTACTAATTGGCGACTTCAATGCTAAGAATACTACCTGGGGATGCCGACACAACAATCAAAATGGACTCATACTATCACAAATCGCTAACATACTAAAACTCAAATTAATCCTCCCGCTGAACCTACATATTATCCATTCGACCGCAATAAAAATCCAGACATTCTCGACATCGGCATTACCAACTCTAATATAACATTCTTTTCTACCCCTATATTCGAATTAGATTCTGACCACATCCCAGTGTTAATAACCACGCAGCAGCTTGCACACAACATGCCCAGCACCCAAATCTAAGATAGGCAGAATAAATTGGAACCAATTCCAAAAATCGTTAGTGTAAAAATACCCGCTTTCAAAATACTCGATAGCCCTATCGAAATTGAACATGCTCTCTCTCATTTCAACACAATAATTCACACTACCGTAGAAGAGTCTCATATGAACACTGAAGAAACTAAAAAAAACTAAAAATCAGAGCTCCCTCCCGAAATACTCAAAGCAATCAAAGTTAAAAACAAAACAAGAAGACTATGGACCCACTTAAAAACTCCTGAACTTAAAAAGAATTAAATATCATAACAAACGTAGTAAAAAGATTAATCAATACCCACAACAATCAACAATATCACAAGTTAGTAGAACAACTCACCACTAAAAATAATACGCTATGGCAGTTTACAAAAAAATACTTAATAAAAAGACAATTATACCTACACTAAACACGACATGGGCAAAGCATACACCTCTATTCAGAAAGCCGAAGAGTTAGCTGATTACTTCGCGTCAACATTTAAAACAAACGAACCAAACCCCATCCCGAACACAACACAATTAATAAAAATCAAATCGAACCCTGCTATGGTCCACACCCGAAAAATACAATATACATCCCCAGCAGAAATAAATATATAATAAAAAAGTTACCACGTAAAAAAGCACCTGGACATGATAACATTAATAACAACATATTAAAAAATTTACCTCCTCCCGCAATTGCATTCCTAACCATATATACAATTCTTGTTCAGGAATTCATACTTCCCCCAACAATGGAACACGCAACAGTTATCCCCGTACCAAAACCTAACAAAATTGCTACAGCACTAAATAGTTACCGTCCTATAAGCTTACTGCCCACGTTAGCCAAGTATTTGAAAAAATAATTTTGAAACGTCTAACCCAGTTCTTAAGAGACACAAAAACCATCCCCCGCGAACAATTTGGATTCACCAAAAACATATCAACTCAGCATCAGTTACTAAGAATCACAGAACACTTATACTCTTCATTCCAGAAAAATTTCATACAATAGGCATTTTTATTGACATAACCCAAGCTTTTGACAGAACATGGCATCAGGCGCTACTATACAAAATCAAAAAAATAGGAACCCCTCATTACATCACCTCAATTATCCGCAGTTTTCTATCCAACAGAACATTTTCAGTTAATGTCAATAACCATCACTCAAACCCAAGGCAAATAAATGCTGGCCTCCCCAAGGATCACCATTATCTCCCATACACTTCAATATCTATGTAGCAGACTTACCAACACTAAATTCAATAAAATCGCTCAATTTGCCGACGACACGGCACTATTTTCTTCAGGACGTGACTTACACGAAATACGCAACAAAATGCAATTATATCTTAATCTAATCGATAGCTGGGCCACTAAACTGAAAATCCAACTGAACCCATCAAAAACCGCTGCTAAAATATTCACCCTCAGACCGTACTCTCCACCCACTCCTCTGACATTAAATAATGAACCAATAATCTGGCATCCACAGAATAGCACAATTAAATATCTTGGATTGCACATAGACACGAAACTCAACTGGAAAAAACACATACAAAATAAAGTTAATCAAGCAAAAGTAAAACTACTACAATTAAAACCTATCATCAATAGAAACTCCTCACTGCCATATAACACAGCTATTATAATATATAAAAGCATCTTAAGACCCCTCCTTTTATACGCATGTCCCATCTGGATCAACGCCGCAAAAAACCAATATCCACAAAATTCAAATCTTCCAAAACCAGTTCCTCAGAATAATCACTAACGCCCCTTGGTTTGTCACCAACGATCAACTACATAAAGAATTATCCATAGAACCCATAGCCAACCATATTAACTACCTCTCCACTAATTTCTACTACACCATCCCACAAATCTCCACCCTAAAAGCTCTCAACCTCGGCCGTAACCCAACCCAACCAACCCGAATTAAAAATAAATACCCATTCCACATTTTCCTACAAAAATTCGCCGAAATTGACAGTTAAGAGGTACCAATGATGGTTTCCTCACCTATGTATTAGATTAAGTTTAGTATGTAAGTTAGTTATAAGCAACAAAAACATATGTATAGTGTAAGTTCCACTGAACTATGTAATACCCAACAAGAACATTTTAATAAAAAAAAAAAGCACGAGGACATCCCTTTACCGTAAACACCGTCACTCCTTAACCTTAGGATGGGCTTTCTCATCGTCACACAGCAATCGATACTGAGACATTTGTAAGAAAAGCGCACAGTTCTCATTTACCCGGCCGGGAATCGAGCTCGCTAACCAATAAGCCACCGAGGGCGGGGTATAAAACTCCACAAAAACCAATATATGTGAGTCTACAATTTGTACAAGTATTTTACGAGTGTTTTGTATTAACAGTTTAGATTTGTTTATTGTTTTATTTATAAAGTGAGGAATGTTTGGGAGCTGAAACTCCCAATTAGAAAACGTAAACTTTCTTTAGTAAGAAAGTGAACGAGGCACACCGGAAATTTCCAAATAGGGGGAAAGACATGACAGGGCTAGCTTGGCGGGGCAGATATGCAATGGAGAGTAAGTAGGCCCCACTGCACGGCATGAATAAATGGAATTCCTCTTCCTGGCTAACAATTTACTGTAATAAATGCCTGGGCAACGCCGGGTAGTTCAGCTAGTTTTAGTATAAAGCCACTACCCGCCCTCGGGCCGCTTTAGCTTGCGCGTGTATAGTTTGGATGTGGAGGAGAAATCAGATCGCATTCAGGGGAAATTGTCCCCGTCCATAGGAGCGGCGGGCTTCCCAGTTCTAGTTCGCGCGGGCGCCGTTTGACATTCGGGAGCCATTAGAATCTTTCGAGAGAACAAATCTATGTAAAATTTAGTTTAAAATTAAGCTAATTTTGATCTATCCCCGTCTTAAGATTGTGTCGTAGTCAAGGGCTCCTCATATCACTATTGTCTAACTATCTTTAGACCTTTGAAAATTTTCCTTTGAAAAATTTTCAGCCATTTTTAAGAAAATGGCGTTTAAGCGCTACTAAAGATGCGAAATTTGAAGCTCATTTTCACAGAAAAATTTTGTGTTTTCGAAAAACTTCACTTGACGTCATTTGAAACACTTACACTCACAAATACAATTGTGTTTACAAATGGATAGAAATGTGCATATTAAAGTAGTGAGGGATCTTAAAAAAATTACATTTACGTAATTTTTGCAAAAACCAAAAAATACCAAATTGAACTTTACGTTATATAAAAAAAAAAATGCAAGTAAGCAAATCGTTTCAAAAGTTTGAAGAATAAATTTGGAGCCATTTATGTGAAAATGGCGTCTGAGCGTTTCTGCAAATGCGCAATATTGAGCTAGTTTTCACAGAAAACTGTTGAGTTTTCGAGAAACTTTACTTGACATTATTGAAAGCACATGTACTCATTAATATTATAATGTCAAAAAATCGCCGGTATGTAAATATTAAAAACGTGAGAGACAAGTAAAAAAATACATTTTTGTAATGTTTGAGAAAAAGAATAGGGCAATATAGCAATTCTGTCATTTCATAGAGTGGCATTGGCAATATCTTTACCAAAAAATTTAAGAAAAAGTTGGAGCCGTTTTTGAGAAAATCTTGTTTTTGTAATTTTTTTAAATTGCAAATGTTGCACGAAACATTACGCGAAAACTACTACAATTTTCAAAAATATGTACATGACCTTAATGATAGAACTGACTTTGGAGAACAAATTTTATTGGGAAGAAAAATTTCTACCTTCAATTTTGTACTTGTAGGAAGACGCCAAAAAATTTTAACTTTTGAAATTTCCGAAAATTTAGAGTTAACAGTGAAAATTAGACCTAATCCACCTTTATAAGCGTATTTTACTTTATTCTCACAAGAAATTTTAAGAACCAATTTGGAGCCGTTTTTGAGAAAATTTTGAAAATGTCCGGAGGGCTTCATCTAAAACACCCCCAAATTTTGAAGAAAGTTTTTCCAATATCGCGGCGCCTCGAGTGGACGCAGATCGGCCGGGGGATATCCATTTTGGAAGAAATTGTACGAATGTATAGGCACTACTGTTGTTCACAGACGGACGGACATTTTGAAGAAAAAAAAAGTTTTTCGGGATCAGGGGACCCCAAAACGTGTATTTCCGTTAAAATCTCGAAATCGATTTTCCGCAACATTACATAACTTTCCCTATACTACGCATATTACTCCGTATATACGTAAGTATACGTGAAAGTAACTAGTGGTGCTACAGAATAACACAGACTTTACCGTAGTAGTTTTCTATTTCCTTGGGTCTGGGTTAGCTATTCGGATTTGCCACATACTCGTGTCAGCTCCCATCTATCGCCGCACAAACTACATTTTTTTGCATTAATTTTTCGGTTTCCTATTGGCAGAACAGAAATATTCTTTTTAGAATATATAAGAACACAAAAACCTTGTTCTAAATGCCAATTTTCTTTACAAATTATATGCCGTTTTAAAGAAAATTGCGTTTTAGCGCTACTAAAAATTAATTTTAAACATTATGTGCCGTTTAAGAGAAAATGGCGTTTTAGCACTACTAAAAATGCGAAATTTGAAGCTCATTTTCACAGAAAATTTTTGAGTTTTCAAAATACTTTATTTGAAGTTATTTGAAGCACTTACACTTAGAAATATAATAATCTTTACAAATTGCTGGTAATGTGCATATTAAAGATATGAGAGATCATTAAAATAAATTATATATATGTAATTTTTGAAAAAAAACTCAAAATAAACTTTACGTCATAGTAAAGAGTGTAATTAGCACTATCAGTTACAAAAGTTGAAGAAACAATTTGCAGCCATAAATGAGAAAATGACTGAGCGTTGCCGAATTTTGAGCTACTTTTCACAGAAAACGGTTGTGTTTTCGAGAAACTTTACTTGACATTATTTAAAGCACATGTACTCCTAAGTATAATAATGTGAAAAAATCGCCGCTAATGTATATATTATGTGAATATTAACGACGTGAGGGACAAGTCAAAATAATTACATTTGTGCAATTTTTGAAAAAACAAAAGGATAGACCGAAATGTAGTTTATAACATCTCATAGGGTACATTTAGCACTATCTCTATCAAACGTTTAAAAAAAATTGAGCCGTTTTCGAGAAAATCTTATTTTTGTATTTTTTTAAAAATTGCACATATTACACGCAATATTCCGCGAAAACTACTAAAATTTTCAAAAAATGTACATGACCATAATGAAAGAACTCACTATGAAGAACAAATTTTATTTAAATGAAAAATCTCTATCTGCAATTTTGTAGTTCCAGAAAGACGCGAAAAAAAATTTTAGCTTTTGCAATTTTCGAAAATTCAGTTATCCGTGAACATCGGACCAATGCCACCCTAATAAGTGTATTTTACTCTATTCTTACAAGAAATTTAAAGGAAAAATTTGGAGATGTTCTTGAGAAAATTTTGAAAATGTCCGGGGGGTTTATGTAAATTACCCCCAAGTTTTACAGAATCTTTTTCAAAGTCTCAAAGCTTCGACTAGAATCAGATCGACCGGGGAATATCCATTTTGGAAGAAATCGGACGTATGGTTTATGCGCTAGCAGTGTTCACAGACGGACGGACAGACAGACAGACAGACGTTTTCCTTTCAATTGGTTTTTCGGGATCAAGGACCGACAAAAGAGGAGTTTTGGCTACACCATGTGTTAGTTTTTTTTCTTAATTTAGCTACTGGTTTCATCCACTTTTTGGTTATCGACGGCCGGCAACAAATTTTTTTCTGGCGAAAATTGACCATTTTTTCGCGCAGCATTACATAACTTCCCCTACACCACGTATATCACTCCGTGTATACGTACGGTTACGGGAAAGAAACTAGTGGTGCTACAGAATGGCGCAGACTTTCCCGCATTAGTTTTCTATTTCCTTGGGTCTTCGCTAGCTATTCGGAATTGCCACATACTCTTTCCAGACAGCTACCATCTATCACCGCCAAAAGTACATTTTTTTGTCATTTTCTTAATTTTTCCGTTTCCTATTGGTAGAACGGTAACATTAATCTTAGAATATTAAAGAACACAAAAAACCTAGTCATAAATGGCAATTTTCTTTTAAACATTATGTTTAAAAGAGAAAATGGCCGTTGAAGAGAAAATGGCGTTTTAGCACTACTAAAAATGCGAAATTTGAAGCTCATTTTCGCAAAAAAGTGTTTTAGTTTTCAAAATACTTTATTTGAACTTATTGGAAGCACTTAAACTCAAAAATATAATAATGTTTACAAATTGCTGGTAATGTGCATATTAAAGATGTGAGAGATCTTTAAAAAAATTTACAATTATGTAATTTTTGAAAAAACAAAAAAAACTCAAACTAAACTTTACGCTACACAAAAAAGTGTAATTATCACTATCCGTTACAAAAGTTTGAAGAAAAATTCGCAGCCATACATGAGAAAATGGCGTTTGAGCGTTTCTGAAAATGCGAAATTTTGAGCTACTTTTCACAGAAAACGGTTGTGTTTTCGAGAAACTTTACTTGACATTATTTAAAGCACATGCACTCGTAAATATATTAATGTGAAAAATATCGCCGCTAATGTAAATATTATGGACGTGAGAAACATGTAAAAAAATTTACATTTTTGTAATTTTTGAAAAAACCAGCCAATAGAGCAATATGGCTTTTATGTCATCTGATAGAGTACATTTACCACTATCCCTACCAAAAGTTTAAAGAAAAAAATTGAGCCGTTTTTGAGGAAATCTTGTTTTTGTAATTTTTTAAAATTGCACATATTGCACGCAATATTGCACGAAAACTACCAAAATTTTGAAAAACATTTACATGACCTTTATGAAAGAACTCAATATGCAGAACAAATTTTATTTGAAGAAAAAATCTCTATCTTCAATTTTGTAGTTGGAGAAAGACGCCGAAAAAATTCAAACTTTCACAATTTTCGAAAATTCAGAGCTGTACGTGAAAATCGGACCTATGCCAAGTGTATTTTACTCTATTCATACAAGAAATTTAAAGAAAAAATTTGGAGCCGTTTTTGAGAAAATTTTGAAAATCCCCGGGGGGCTTCATATAAAGTACCCCCAAATTTTGAAGAATCTTTTTCAAAATCTCAGAGCTTCGACTAGAATCAGATCGACCGGGGAATATTCATTTGAGAAGAAATCGTACGTATGGTTTAGGCGCTAGCAGTGTTCACAGACCGACAGACGGACGTTTTCCTTTCAATTGGTTTTTCGGTATCAAGGACCTTGAAAACAGGGTTTCTGTCTACACCACGTGTTAGTGGATTTTTTTTCTTAATTTAGCAACTGGTTTTACTTTTTCGTTTTCACGGTCCGGGAATTAATTTTTTTCCGCCGAAAATTGGCCATTTTTTCGCGCAGCATTACATAACTTTCCCTATACTACGTATATCTCTCCGTGTAAACGTACGTATACGGGAAAGTAAAAATTTATTGCGAAGGGTTATTAAAGCCGCTCGGTCTAATAAGACAACAAATGAATATACAGCTTATTAGGGTTCAGCGCCTTGTAACTGGTAAACAAATGCCACATAAAAAGAGTGAATCACATTTGAGAATTTGGGTGTTAACCGTTTTTAAGTGCAAAACCCAAAGTTTTCAGACAATATATTTACATTTGTAACAATACAAAAAGAAGACACAAAAAACATGAAAAGGTGTTCTCATTATCAATTTTATAAACTTTTAGAGCGTCTAGGAGGTCGAAGATGATCAATATTTGTCGTGAACATAAAGTGGAAAATTTCATGTTCACCATTAGAAAACCGAAAAATTAAGAAAATGTCAAAAAATGTACTATCGGCGGAGGTAAATGGCAGATGGCAAGAGTATGTGGCAGTGTAGATGGCAGCTGGCAAGAGTATGTGCTGCCAATAGTATGTGTCCGAATAGCTAGCCGAGACCAAAGGAAGTAAAAAACTAATACGGGAAAGCCTGTGCCATTCTGTGGCACCACTACTTTCGTGCAGTGTTACGTAACTTTCCCTACACTACGTATATTAACTTTGCACAAACTGAATGTGGCTCGCCGACGTTATAAACTATTTTAAAAGTATCCTCATGTGTAGAACATTTCTTTCATACTTCATTTCGTTCAGGCTTAACTTCGTTCAAATATGATCTTACAGAATCTGGCATCGGACTTACCAATGAATCGTAGTAGCTGATAATGTTATACTCACCTTCAAAAATTTCCAACATTCATGACTTTGTATTACCTCCATATGGGATATGAAATTGTAATATTGCAATTTAAAAATTATAATTGTCGTAAGAAATATTTGAAGGTATTCAAGATACGAATAGTTAAAGTTTAGTCAGGCTACACTTCTTACCATTTTTGCTAATATGCACAATAATGCACAAAGATTGCCTGTAAGTTGTTCTTATAGGTTATTCTCTAATCCTAATATAAGATTATTCTCAATTAGTTTCGACAATTCTTCCGCAAAATCATCTACAACTACATTAAATGTAGTTATAAATGATTAAGTAAATTCTTTCCCAATTTGCTTAACACTTCCATATTTTTCTCCCACAATTTTTGAAGAGATTAAAACTCCTTAAACCCAGTCTAATTTGTGTTCACTTCCACTTTTGCAATTGCTCTATGAATCGTTTTGTATGCGAATCTAAATAAACATTAAAAGACAACTGTTTTGTATGTTTATGTTAATAAGGTATTAGTTAAGTTGAATGTTATAAGTTGTGGGTCACATTCTTTTGAACATCGGTATTTGTATTGGTATCGGTATTTGTACACTTCGGAACGTAAAAGTGAGAAGTCGAACATAATAAAGTTCATTAATTCTCTAACTTTACTCATAGTTTTGTTTTCTCCGTATTCACTTGAAATTCTTCAAATTTAATAAGTCTCAAGGCAATACTGTTCGTAGATTTTGCAAATTTATTTTTTTAAATACGGTATTAGACCTACGGATATAATTTAATGCTAAATATCTTTCGTACGTCACTTGTTCAAATTAACTTCAGTTGTGTTATGTCGCGCTTATCACGGCGCGCATAACTTTGTATGTGGCGCGCTAGCATCGAGGCAGCGCGCCCTGACGGGAGCCGTCGGCGGCAGCAACTTGCTACGGCCACGGTTCGGCAGGCTGGAGGCAGGGAGCGAGTCTCGCCGCCGGACGCCGGTCCTTTAGAGGGAGCCGGCCTACACCCCGACAGGCAGTTGGGAGCGGAGCCCTGAGAGCACCAGGAATAGCGTACACGCCGAGTACGGAGAGCCAGCCGCCGGATGAAGGTCGTCGTGGAGTAACGACTACAGCAGCAGCAGCAGCAGCAGCAGGGAGCGTCCAGAGGCGGACGCGTCACCGAGTGGGGCATTGGAGATTGCCCGGGATACGTGGAACAGGGCATTGGTGATTGCCCAAGATATGATAGGCAGGGCATTGGAGATTGCCCGTGAATAGTTGTATGGCTGATTATGTTGTAACAAATGCATAAATAAACTATTGTTAAAGTTGCGTGCGAAGTTTATTTTATGGACATAAGTTCACGTAAATATGTCAACATCCGTATTCCAACGTCATGAAAGAAAATAATGGCTTATTGAGAGAGTAAAATGCCTTTGGATTTTAATCAACGCCACCTACTAAGATCTATCTAGGTGGCAATGTTTTAATTCCCGGCATACTCACGGATATGGCAGGGCCAAAACACGCAAAAGCACGATTTTTGAAATTTATTTTAATCATTCGGCCGGACCCGGAAAAAATTATGTTCCTATCAGGAGACCGAGACGCGTCTAACGACAGTCTCGATTAGTGCTCGGGAAGTGAGATCACTTCCCGAGTCACCAATCGTGAGAGATGGAATCACATATCATAACTCATCCACGCTAGAGGAGTTACTCAAATAGTAGGGATATAAGTATGTATACGGGAAAATAAAAATATCTCTTACAGAATAGATTTACATTACTTAATAAAATATAAGTAAATTTGCAAATGACATTTATTAATAATATGTTAAAAACTATGTAATTGAAAATAATTGAATTATAATTTTTAAATAAATAATATCAAACGATGCCTTTGGGTTCATCCCTACCCGCAAGTCAGAGGCAGGCGACACCTATTTACAGGCGGTGCTTGTTCATCACGACACAGAATCAACTTTGAGCACATGTGGTTTTTAATAAGTAATACTCCACCACGAGTAACCTTCCCACGCTCTTTATTCTGCCGCCTCAGTCCAGGAGGGCTCTGGTCTTGCCTTCTTTGCCTCTAATCTACAGATCTGTAGATCGATCCAATATCCGCCACCTGCGGACCCACCCAGTAGCTGAGGCTCCCCTGGGGTATGTATAATTTCATCAAAATCTATGCTATAATATATGCAAAATCTATAAAAGTTTCTCATTGGTGTCACCTCTAAAATGGTGACACCCGGGGTGCCCCCTTCCTGCCCGTCCCTAACTATGCCACTGTGTAAAATAACTAGTGGTGCTACAGAATGGCACAGACTTTCCCGTATTAGTTTTCTATTTTCTTGGGTCTTCGCTAGCTATTCGGAATTGCCACATATTCTTTCTTGCCAGCTACCATTTATCACCGCCAAAAGTACATTTTTTGGTCATTTTCTTAACTTTTCGGTTTTTCTATTGGTAGAACGTAAATATTAATTTTAGAATATCAAAGAACACAAAATCCTAGCCGTAAATGACAATTTTCTTGTAAAAAAGATGTGCCGTTCAAGAGAAAATGGCGTTTAAGCGCTACTAAAAATGCAAAATTTGAAGCTTATTTTCACAGAAAATGATTGAGTTTTCAAAATACTTTATTTGAAGTTATTTGAAGCATTATACTCACAAATATAATAATGTTTACAAATTGCTGGTAATGTGCATATTAAAGATATGAGAGATCTTTCAAAAAAATTACAATTATGTAATTTTTGAAAAAACAAAAAAATAACTTAAAATAACTTTACGCTATGCTAAAGAGTGTAATTAGCACTATCCGTTACAAAAGTTTCAAGAAAAAAATTGCAGCCATATACGAGAAAATGGCGTTTGAGCATTTCTGAAAATGCCGAAATTTGAGCTACTTTTCACAGAAAACGGTAGTGTTTTCGAGAAACTTTACTTGACATTATTTAAAGCATATATACTCTCGTAAATATAATAATGTGAAAAAATCGCCGATAATGTAAATATTAACGACGTGAGAGACAAGTAAAAAAAGTTACATTTTTGTAATTTTTGAAAAAAACAACCGATACACCAAAATGGCTTTTATGGCACTGATAGAGTACATTTACCACTATCCCTACCAAAAATTTAAAGAAAAAATCTGGAGCCGTTTTTGAGAAAAACTTATTTTTGTAATTTATTAAAATTGCACATATTGCACGCAATATTGCACGAAAAATATCAAAATTTTGAAAAACATTTATATGACCTTTATTAAAGAACTCAATATGCAGAACAAATTTTATTTGAAGAAAAAATCTCTATCTTCAATTTTGTAGTTGGAGAAAGACGCCGAAAAAAATTCAAACTTTCACAATTTTCGAAAATTCAGAGCTGTACGTGAAAATCGGACCTATGCCATGTTAAAAAGTGTATTTTCCTCTATTCATACAAGAAATTTAAAGAAAAAAATTGGAGCCGTTTTTGAGAAAATGTTGAAAATCCCCGGGGGGCTTTATATAAAGTACCCCCAAATTTTGAAGAATCTTTTTCAAAATCTCAAAGCTTCGACTAGAATCAGATCGATCGGGGAATATCCATTTTCGAAGGAATCGTACGTATGGTTTAGGCGCTAGCAGTGTTCAGAGACGGACAGAGAGACGGACGGACAGACGGACGGACGGACAGACGGACGTTTTCCTTTCAATTGGGTTTTCGGTATCAAAGACCTAGAAAACAGGGTTTCTGGCTACACCACGTGTTAGGGGATTTTTTTTCTTAATTTAGCAACTGGTTTTATCCACTTATTCGTTTTCACGGCCCGGCAATTAATTTTTTTCCGCCGAAAATTGGCCATTTTTTCGCGCAGCATTACATAACTTCCCTATGCTACGTATATCACTCCGTGTATACGTACGTATACGGGAAAGTAATAAACTAGTGATGCTACAGAATAGCACAGACTATCTCGTTTTAGATTTCTGTTTCGTTTGGTCTCGGTTAGCTATTCGGACTTGCCAATACTCTTGACAACTGTCATCTGTTGCCGCCCAAACAACATTTTTTTACATTTCATTAATTTTTCGGTTTCCTAATTGTAGAAGAAAATTATTATTTTAAGAATATAAAATATACAGTTAAGCCTTGCCCTAAATGGCAATTTTCATTGAAAAGTTTGGAGACGTTTTCAAGAAAATAGAGTTTAAGCGCTACTTTAAATGTGAAATTTGAAGCTCATTTTCATAGAAAATTTTTGAGTTTTCAAAAAGCTTCTTTTGAAGTCATTTGAAACACATTAACTCACAAACACAATAATGTTTACAAATTGCTGGTAATGTGCATATTAAAGATGTGGGAGATCTTTCAAAAAAATTACGTTTGTGTAATTTTTGAAAAAAACAAACAAATGAAATTTACGTCATATTAAAGAGTGCAATTAGCATTATCCGTTCCAAAAATTTGAAGAAAAACTTTAAAGCCATTTATGATAAAATTGCGTTTGAGCGTTTCTGAAAATGCGGAATTTTAAACAAGTTTCCATAGAAAACGGTTGAGTTTTCGAGAAACTTTAGTTGACATTATTTAAAGCATTTTAACTCGTTAATAATGTACACAAATCACTACTAATGTAAATATTAACGACGTGAGAGAGAAGTCAAAAAAATTACATTTTCGCAATTTTTCAAAAAACAAAATAATAGAGCGATATGAACTTTTGTCATCTCATAGGATACATTTAGCACTCTGCCTACTAATAGTTTGAAGAAAAAGTTTGGTGCTGTTTTTGAGAAAATCTTGGTTTTGTATTTTTTTAATTGCACATATTTCACGCAATATTGCGGGAAAACTACTAAAATTTTCAAAAAAATGTATATGAACTGAAAGAAAAAACTCACTATGAAGAACAAATTTTATTTGAAGGAAAAATTTCTATCTGCAATTTTGTAGTTGGATGAAGACACCGAAAAAACTTTTGCCATTTTCGAAAATTCAGAGTTATCCGTGAAACGCGGAACTACGCCGCCTTAATAAATGCATTTTACTCTATTCTTACAAGAAATTAATATAAAATACCTTAAAATACCTTATTTGAAGTTATTGAAGAACGTACACTCACAAATATAATAATCTTTACAAATTGTTGGTAATGTGCATATTAAGGATGTGAGAGATCTTTCAAACAAAAATCACATTCGTATATATTTGAAAAAAACAAACAATATCTAAAAATTAACTTTACGTCATATTAGAGAGTGTAATTAGCACTATCCGTTACAAAAGTTTCAAGAAAAAAATTGCATCAATATTTGAGAAAAGGGGGGTTTGAGCGTTTCTGAAAATGCGGAATTTTGAGCTACTGTTCACAGAAAACTGTGTTGTTTTCAAGAAACTTTACTTGACATTATTTAAAGTTCATGTACTCCTTAATATAATAATGTCAACAAATCAAGGGTAATGTAAATATTAACGACGTGAGACACAAGTCAAAAGAATTTCATTTGTGCAATTTTTTAAAAAAACAAAAGAATAGAGCAATATGGCGTTCATGTTATCTCTTGAAAGAAACAATTTGGAGCCCTTTTTGAGAACATCTTGTTGTTGTAATTATTTAAAAATTCACATATTGTACGCAAATTGCGCGAAAACAACTACAATTTTCAAAAAAAACGTACATAACCTTAAATAAAGGAACTCACTATGAAGAAAAAAATTTATTTGAAGGAAAAATCTCTATCTGCAATTTTGTAGTTGGTGGAAGACGCCGAATAAAACTCAAACTTTTGCAATTTTCGAAAATTCAGAGTTATCCGTGAAATTCGGACCTATGCCATTTTAATAAGTGTCTTTTACTTTATTCTTATAAGAAATTTAAAGAAAAAATTTAGAGCCATTTTTGAGAAAATTTTGAAAATGTCCGAGGGGCTTCATGTATAGTATCCCCAACTCTTACAGAATGTTTTTCAAAATCTCAAAACTTCGACTAGAATCAGGTCGACTGGGGAATAGCCATATTGGAAGAAATCGTACCTATGGTTTAGCCGGTAACAGTGTTCACAGACGGACGGACAGACAGACAGACGTTTTCCTTTCAATTGGTTTTTCGGGATCAAGGACCGACAAAAGAGGGTTTCTGGCTACACCACGTGTTAGGAGATTTTTTTTCTTAATTTAGCAACTGGTTTTTATTCACTTTTTCGTTATAACGGCCCGGCAATGACTTTTTTTCCGCCGAAAATTGACAATTTTTTCGCGCAGCATTACATAACTTTCCGTATACTACGTATATCACTCTATGTACTTATACGGGAAAGCAATAGCTAGTCCAGAAGAAAGATCTCTCACATCTTTTGAAAGATCTCTCACATGTTTAATATGCACATTACCAGCAATTTGTAAATATTACTATATTTGTGAGTGTAAGTGCTTCAAATAACATCAAATAAAGTATTTTGAAAACTCAAAAATTTTCTGTGAAAATGGGCTTCAAATTTCGCAGCTTTAGTAGCGCTAAAACGCCATTTTCTCTTAAACGGCACATAATTTATCAACAAAAATTGCCATTTAGGACTAGTTTTTGTGTTCTTTAATATTCTAAAATTAATATTTCCGTTCTACCCATAGGAAACCGAAAAATTAAGAAAATGACAAAAAAATGTAGTTTATGCGGTGATAGATGGCAGCTGGCAAGAAAGAGTATGTGGCAATTCCAAATAGCTAGCAAAGACCCAAGGAAATAGAAAAATAATACAGGAAAGCCTGTGCCATTCTGTAACACCACTAGTTGCAATCTTGGTAACGGATACAGTTTCCTTTTTCCACTTCAGAAGCTGGAATTACATCTTTAACATTTCTAATAAGATTGTTTGTTAATATACGTCTAGATACTATATTTTAAATTTTTTATTATTTTGTTAGTAATTCTAGGTACATATGGCAAAACTATAGTTTTGTTAACAGCTAAGGTTTCAGAATTGGGTTGATCAGGTATGATATTAAACATTCCACATAGCATTGCTCTCTTCTTCTTTATGTGCTTTTTTATAAACTCAACAGGATATTTTAAAAATTAATATATCATGTACTATTTTTATATGGCATTCCTGGTGGATGGGATGGGATAATTTTATTGCTCTATCTACGAGACCATAAATAATGCCTCTCTTAGCTGTATTGGATGTTTACGTAAATAATTAAGGATACGATTAGCAGCATTACTTTTTCTGTACCAATTTGTTGAAATTTTTCCGTTGTAATGTTTGATATTGATATCTAGGAACTTTATAAATTGATTTTTTTTCTAAAGTGAGTTGGATTCATCACAAGAATTAAACATATTGAGCAAATTTAATGTGTCATTTTCATCAAGTATAATTAATAGGTCATCCACATATCTTGTGTAGTAAAAGAATTTAACAGGATTGATTCTTCAAGTCAGAACTAAGTGAACCACCAATTGGAGTTCCAGTCAATCATTGATAAATTACCTCATTAAAATTCTATACCTCATGAAAATTCTATGTTCATTAGAATACTTCTTACCACAATAATTTTTTCATGAATTGGAACTCAAGGTTTAAGTTGAGTATGATGGTAAATGTTCCAAAATTCTCTTTTTTCCCTGTATTCTCAGATAAAAAGAATATAATATCACCTGAGTGAGTGTATTATTCATGTCTTCCTATTCCCAACTACCTTTAAAACAAGCAAATTTTAAGAGAACTATTATTGAGATTAAGGTCAGATACTAAAATTCATTCATCCCTGTGTTGTATGTTAACTTTTCCTTTACAGCCCAAGAGCAGCAGACGAGGTTGTGAATAGCGGTAAGTTAATAAAGGAAGTTTTTGTTTAAATTGTTTTTGGTTTTGTTTGATTCTTTTCAATGCACCCCACCAGCGAGAAGAAATGTTAGATAGAAGGGCTTTAATTAATTCAAGGTAATCCATTTATGAGCAAGACATTCTTCTGTTCCCATCTGCCGTCAGTAAAACAATCAATTTGTAAGAATGAGTTGAAGGCCAGATATTAAAATTTATTCATAGAAATGTGTTTATTTCCATTGTGTGAATGCTGTTTTCTTGAGTGTCAAACGTGATCTGTAACATTTTCCATGATATATCACATTTGAATCTATTTGATGCAACATAAAACCAGTGAATTCTTTACGTGGACAGTTTCAGTAGTGAATCTTTTGCACAATTCTGTTTGGATATTTTTCTGGAGAAACCTCCAGTACTGAAATGTATCACTGAGAGATATTCGGTTCTCATGAGAATTTTTTTCCGGAAGAAAATCTTGGCAGAATCGTGAAAGATTTTCTACTGGAACATATTCCATTGTAAATATTTTAGGTTAGGTTAATTTTCGTAACCTAGTTGCACACATTAATTGGTACGGTAACGGTACACGTCGTTCTGTACATCGTGTACACGCGACATCATGTACGTTCCAGTGTACAGCTCTAGCGTACAATCATTTGGGCCAAACTACACGTTTGGTACACAAAAACGCATATAGTGGCAAGCTCGTGTTCACATCCGTACATTGGAGATGCGCACTCCGTGTACGTTTGCCCGTACATTGGCGTACGTTAGCATACACGCCCATTTTCGCGAGGAAAGTGGGCCAATGTTCCAAGAAAAAACTCTTCAAATCGCATTGGAGTTGAAAACTTTAGGGCCAGCAAGGTATGGTTGGACAGATTTCGAATTCGGCACAACATTGTTTCCAATGTGTTAGGAGCGTAAGTTATGAAATAATTGAAAATACGGTCAGTAAATCGCGAATTTCCTGTAACACCAAAGAACACGCGCCATATGGCATATGGCAACGGGACTTCTATTTGAAGCTATATCGGACAGAACGCTTGCAGTGAAAGGAGACAAATCCTAAGTTTGAAAATTAGCAAAGCAGATATATTGCGTTATGCGCCAATATTTGCGAGGGAAAAGGAGCAACCTATTGTTATCTACACACCTCTGTGCCATCAATGCTTCAAACATGACAATATTACGTTGAGAATATACTCTGAAATTTTGTTGGCATGGATGACGTGCCAACAAAAAAGCATGGATGGCGTGTGAAATTTTTCGTTCATGGTTGCACAAACTGAACAGGAAATGCAACATTCAAACAGGAAGATTTTACTGTTCATTGGTAACGTTCCATGTCATTGCTACGAAAAACTTTCAAATGTAGAAATAAAGTTCTTTCCGTCAAATACATCTTCATTGCAACCTCTGGATCAGGGAGTAATTCGTATGTTCAAAATCCTGAATAGGAAAAAATATTGAGATCATTAGTTGCTAGAATGGATAACGCCACAACAATTCCTGAATTACCAAAATCTATTACAGTTTCGGATGCTGAGGGTTAGGTGAAAAATGCTTAGAATGAAGTGAAATCTGAAACAATCAGAAATTGTTTCATAAAATACGGATTTGGAAGTGCTGATTGGCCTGAAGAAACATTGCATGACAAGTGTAGTCTTCGCGGATGTGGCTAAATTCAGGAACATTGATGTTGCTGATAACATAGACGAGTTGGTCGACTCTTTTACTTATAATGAAACTTGGTATGTCGTGATTACTAAAGTTATCCCAGTCGACAACGATGAAGATTTTTTTTTCTTTTTTACGATTGAAACTGGTCACAAATGACCAACCATCAATTTACATATATTCTTAAATCTAAGTTAAAATATTATTTACATGTTCACTCAATAGTGTAGTATGTATTTAATTTACAATATCAAAATAAATTTATTGTCATTTATAAATTTATTAAATTTATTCAAAGGGCTTGGTCCTCTTTAGTCTCCTCCGCTGGTTATGGTTATTCAAAAGTTGAATGGCTTCTAAGTTAATATGTTCATGCAGTCTCATTTCATGTTTGGCAGCGAATCTTCTAATTTCACTTGACACATAGGGAACTCCAAGATCACGATGTGGATCCCTATTTCTAATGTACCACGGGGCATTTACAATGTTTCGCAGTACTTTGTTTTGGAAGGTTTGTATTGATTTCATATTGCTGAACACCATAGAGCCAAATCGGTTTCAAGATTTGGTTGTAGATTAAGATTTTGTTGTGTATAGACAGTTGAGAAGCACGTCCCAAAAGCCAGTACAACTGTCTATATTTAAGATTTAATTCATTATTTTTCTTTTTCACGTGTTCCTTCCATCGCAATTTAGTATCTAATGTCATGCCTAAGTATTTAGCAGTGTTTGCGTAAGATACTTTAAGGCCATTTAACATGAGAGAAGGGGTGCTTACAATTCTATTGCTTTGTAAAATTTATGCGCATAGATTTTGACTCATTTAATTTGATCATCCAAATTTTTGTCCAAGAGTGTATTTGATTACAAGCATTTTGTAATATGCCTGTGGCCTCCTGCACGTTTGGTGCGTAACCATCAGGGCTGTATTATCAGCAAAGGTCGCCACAATTACGTTTTCGTTTTGTGGGATATCACTGGTATACAATAAGTAGAGAACGGGCCCCAAAACACTTCCTTGTGGCACGCCTGCTCTTATCTCTTTTAGCTCTGAGTATTCTTCTTCTACTCTGACCCAAAAGAGTCTCTCAGATATGTAGGATTTTAACAGTGTTACATACTGCGTGGGTAATTGCTTATTTAGTTTAAAAATCAACCCCTGATGCCAGACCTTATGAAACGCCTGGGCTACATCAAGGAAGATAGCTGAACAGACCAGTTTTTCTTCTAATGTTTCCTCTATTGTATTGATGATTCTATGGACTTGGTCTATTGTAGAGTGTTTCTGTAGGAATCCGAACTGATGGTTTGGGATCAATTTTTTTCTTTCAATTATTGGTTTTAACCTTTTTAACAGTAACTTCTCAAAGACTTTTGAAATGATGGGCAGCAAAGATATTGGCCTATAAGACGTGACTTTATTGAGCAAGTTTCCTGGTTTGGGGATCATGATGATTTCAGCAACCTTCCATATACTAGGAACATGTTTTAGTCTAAAGACTGCATTGATTAAATACATTAGCATTACTATCCCCTTACTTAGTAACTGTTTCAGAATTTCACCCGTGATAAGATCAAAACCGGGAGCTTTTTTGGCATTAATGTTCGTTCTCATCTCATTAATTAGTTCTTTTTTAGTAACAAATTCCATTTCTTCAAATTCACTATTTGTATTTTCTTCAATGTCCACATCAGAATGTATATCATTCGGCTGAAAGATTTCTTCAAGGTATTTTGAAAAGGTGTCTGCCTTCTGTTTACTGTCTCGTGCCCAGGAACCATTTATTTTTCGAATGGGTGGAATTTGGGTGACTGGCCTTTTAAGTCTTTTGGTTGCTTTCCACAGCGAATAGTCAGATGTTTTATCTGCAGTCAAATTATTCATATAGGAAGCTATTGACACATCTTTCAATTTCTGAATTTCTCTCTTAAGACTTGATGAAGAAAATGACGGAAAAAGTGAGGTTTCAAGTAGATCGATTATTACCTAACTAGCGTATCCGTGCGAGAACTTTCGCATGTTAAACCCCATCCTTTCCCTACCCCTTTATTTATCCTTTCTATTAAGAAGGACCATTGCTAATGAAACGTGTTTATTTGTTTAACAATGTATAAATATAACTTCTAATGAATTAACAGAATATCAAACAAAAATAATAATACAATTTATAAAGGAAACAAATTTTTCTTCTTCCAGAGTTAGCTTTTCGCTTCCTTTGATTGTCACAAAAATATTATAAAAGGTATTTACTCTTGAGAAAGCCAAATAAAATAAAGTGCGAAAATACCGGGTCGGGCAAGTACAACTCTACTCTTTGCAATATTATTTAACATTCCTTGATTTGTTATGTGGAACAGAGAGGGTTTTGGAGTGGCAGGGTACCAGCTTGCTGGGGTGCGAAAATTGAAAAATTATTTCTTTACTAAAAAGTATTGGATTATTATCTGCGTTCTAATGTACTACCTCAAGAAAAGCAATTCCGAGCCAAAAAATAATCAAAGTAATATTTTCACCTTTGAGAACTAAATACCATTTATTACCATTAGAAAAAATTTAGTATGTTTAGACTTCGCTTTGCTACATGGAAATGTTGTTGAAACGAAGTTTGCGTATTGAATATCATAACGAATCGACACCTTGAGTTTAATATGAAACGGTGTATTATTTACAATACGAGTTTGCAGCTGGGCGTTGATGTACATGCTTGCCAACATTTAAATCGGGCTTTTGGACTGCGATCGTTGACAGTGTCGAGTGACTTACACTTGGGTTTTTATTTCTTGGCGTGTGGGGCTTGTCTTCACAATACAATATCACACGGCATTTCGGCATTTTCTCCGTGCCGTTAGATGTCACATGATCGCCAGCACTGCCTGATACAGTCGCGATGAGGTGACTCCTAGCGGCACGACCGAGAATGACGCGAAATACCATGAGATATTCCATCGTCAAGACAGGACCCCATACGCCAAGAAATAAAAACCCAAGTATACGCTATTCTTTCTATAATTTTAAATTCAGTTGCTTTTTTAAATTAATTCACGTAGTATTGTACGCTAGTGCGTTTTGATTTTTACTTTCTCGCCTTACGAATACTTCGTAAGGAGAGAAAGTTATGTAATCGTGCGCCCGAAAACGGGGAATTTTCGCCAGAAAAACTCTTATAGCAGGGGTCTGGTAACGAAAAAGTGGATAAAACCTGTTGCTAAATTTAGAAAAAAAATCCTCTATCTCGTGGTGTAGTCAAAATCCATGATTTGTTGCTTCTTAATACTGCAAAATCGATTGACAGCAAAACGTCCGTCTGTCCGTCTGTGGTCAACGCTAGCGCCTAAACCGTTCGGCTGATTTTCTTCAAAATTGATATTCCCCGATCGTGTTTACTCGTCTGAAGGCCTCTGGAATTTAAAACCGATATTTTAGTATTGGAGGGTACTTTACATGAAGCCCATTTTGAGATTTTGTAAATTTTAAAAAAATGGCTCCAAATTATTTGATTATATTTTGTTGTTGAATAGTGCAAAGAACGTTGAAGGGAGTGACGTAGGTATCATTTTCGTTGATAGGCCCAATTTTCCGAAAATTGCAAAAAACTGTTTAAAAACTGCAAAATTGAAGATAGCGATTTTTACCTCAGACAAAGTCGGTTGTACAAAATTAGCACTTCAAATAAGGTCAAGTACTATTTTTTGGAAAAACGAGTAGTTTTTGCGTAAATTGCGATTCAAATTTACAGAAAACAATTTTCTCGAAAACCGCTCCAATTTTTTTCTTTAAATTTTCTGCACGTGTGTAATAAAGGACGGTAAATATATAAATAAACTAGTGGTGCTATAGCATATGGCACACACTTTCTCGCAGTAGTTATTTTTCAAATGCCGATCAGCGGATAAATTATTTGGAGTAAGTCGTTCACCTCTGCCTTTCGTGGTCATGTTTGAAAGACATGTTTTTCGCATGTTGACAATTACCGGCTTCCTAATGATAGAACTGATACAATTACGGTTTGACTAAAAAATAAGTAGTTGGCCCGCATGTCCGTTCCGTGGCGCGGCTGGTTAAAGCTCCTTCGGGTTGAGATCTTCAATAGGGAAGATGCCGAGTTCGATCCTCAGGTGGGGATTTTAATTTGATGAATGAGATGTTGCAGGAAGAAACATTGAAGAGTGTAAGATACTTTATTGAAAATCATTTGAAGTACTTTTACTCACGAATAGAATCAATGCAGATAAATAGACAGGACTTGTCTGTGTTTTTCCTAACTGCATCTTTTAAACAATTTTTCAACTTTGTTATTTGATTTCTGAAGCGTATGACATGTCAAATCAACCGTTGTCTAGTATATATCTGTATGAACCATTTTAAGTAAAATTATGGATATTTTAACGTTAAATTGTAATATATTATAACCAGAACGCATGCGATGAACTTACAATCTCTAACCGTTCCGAAATTATTATTTCTTTCTAGCCTTACGTATACTTTGTAAAGCGGTTCACCGCTGCCTTTCTTGGTCATGTTTGAAAGACATGTTTTTCGCATGTTGACAATTACCGGCCCCTAATGATAAAACCGATATAATTACGTTTTGACTACAATATAAGTAATTGCGATAAATGTTCTGGAAATGTCTGTATATATTTGTTCAAATTTTTAACTTTTAACAACTTTTTAACTTCTCTTCTTGGATTTGTAAAGCGTATGTACCATCGTATCAATTGTTTCTTTATCATGCATTTACCTGTTTATAGGTCGGTTCTATTCTTTCATGGCTCTGTTTGACACAGGCGGTTTTGGTTTGGCGTAGTTGTATAAGTGCCGGTTCGTTGACTTTGAGTATCGGATGTCGGGTCTCGGTACGGAAAATGTTTGCTGGTATAATACACTTTTGCTGGTTTATGAAGTATTGGAATAGCAATATGGACCTATAGAAGCAAAGCGAGAAAGTATGTGCGTTGTAAGCACCACTAGTTTTCATTTATATAAAGTTAATTTACTTTAGCTAATTTAGAAAGTTTGTTCTTTGTGTTGTGTCATAGCACAAGTTTTCCCCTACTACCTTCGCGTACCCGTGCGAGAACTCTTGCATGTTAAATCCAACACACTCATCCCTTCTATTTCCATTCTAAGAGGGAAATTTGTTAACGAAACGTGTTCATTTGTTTAAAAATGTATAAAGGTAACTTGTAATGTACTAACACACTATCAAATAAAAATAAAAGACAATGCAATTGACGTTTAAAAGAAATTTGCATCTAGGATTTGTTCAGTATTATGGAGATTTTCTTGAAACAATTCACAACACTTCCTTAAAGACAACATTTGAAGTAATTATTCAATATTTTTGACAGCTTTTAGTTTTTCTTGATAGTGACAAAAAATATAAGCTTTTGACTTTTGAGAAAGCTACGTGTCTGAACCCGCTGACTTGACATTTCAATGAATCACTGCTGATAACGAAAATACTGGTAAAGGTAAAACACAAACACAGTCTTCACTTTTCACTGTACACCCATATTACTCCACAATAAGGTACACAGCACTTACAGTCCACGTCAGAACATTAATTGAATGGTTCCACTACACGCATAAGACACATCTTCATAGGTGTCAAGCAATTATAATAATACTACTTGTTGCTCGAGAGCAAATCTTGAATTAATGATTATGCAAATAAACCTCGTCAGACTGTACAAATCACGTGTATACAGAAAGCGTAAATGTAAGATTGAGGAATCTAAGCCTTCTAAGCATGTCGTCACAAAAATGGCTACCAGCAGCAAGGGCTGAAATATTGCGGTGGCCTTGATAGTACTGAAGCGCGGAATCGAAAATTCAATTGACTGTTGAGAAATGTTTCATCTTGTAGATTATGGTATGCAAAACGTTTCTTTGAGGCCGTTGGCCACAAAATTTTAGTTTTTAAGGCCCTAGAACGCTTTGTTTAGGAGTTATTTGACGAAAACTTTGGCAAGTGTTGCGGGTTGTATTTGACTTGAATATTTTTGGTGCGATGTTTTAAACAAATCCTTCATATTTTTAAAGTCAATGTGCAATTAGTCACGTCTCCGTGAAATTCTCTTTCTTTAGAGACGTTATTTATAAAGATTGGTGGCGTATGAGAGCCGCAACGGAAAGGTATACTACTGAAATAATACAGGAGACGATACACTACAGAATTAGAAGTCATAGGCATAGTTTTATTAGTAAATGAAATGAAAAATGACAAGTTAATGAATATGTTAGGTGAGGTCCAAAAAGAATATGAAAATATTGTGGATGAACGTGGGAAGAAATTCAAACATTCAACTATATCAGATTTTGTGCTCAAGACAAATAAAGAATAATGTAAAAGTATGATATGTAGAATAGTTTATGATTGTTAATACATTGCAGGTTATTTGCTTATTATTTATAGTTTTTATTTAATAAACCAATGTACACATAGTACATTTACGACCCAGAATAAAGACTTGATAAATGAACCCCTTCATGACGACTATCCCTTAAGACGACCCTTTTAGATGCAAATTGAGGTGGTCGACATCAAGAGGTTTCTCTGTACTTGCAAGTATGGATGATGCAAATAGAATTTAGTACAGCTACACTTTTTACGCTTATACTTGCTAATATGCTTACAAATCCACATAAAAGATAACCTGGAAGGCGTACTCGTTCTTCTCTAATCCTAATATAAGATCAACCTCAGTTAGTTCCAAAAATTTTGTTGCAAAACCTTCTACAACTACTTTTGATTCTTCTTTGATTCTACAACTTCTTTTGATTCTTTGATGTGTTAAGCAAATCCAAATTTTCTTAACACTTCAATGTTTTTGTCCTCTAATTTTTGAAGAGTTTAAAACTCCACAAACTCAATCTGATTTGTGTTCTCTTCAACTTCTACAATTGCTCTATTAATAATTTTGTTGATGAATCTATATAAACATTAAAAGGCGACTGTTTTTATGTTTTTGTGAATAAGGTGTTAAGTTTAATAAAAGTAAGTTGTGGGCCACATTCATTAGAAAAGTCGAATATGGATGACTTTCATTCTAGAGAATGAAAGTACATCCACATTCAGCATTACTGTTCGGGTTTTCTCTGTTCATTTGAAGTTCTTCAAATTTAATAATTTACAAGGTAATATTGTAAGTAGGTTTTTGCAAATTTATTATTAAAAATACAGAAATACGGAGGAAACAGTTCACTTCAGTTGAATAACTTGAAAGAGGCACCACAATTGACAGTTCTGTCGCGCGATTCACTCAGTGTTGCTTGTGGCAGAAGGCAACAATCAATGTTGCCATACTCGCGGAAAAAATAATGATGTTGTGAACTGAAAATTACCCCTGGGTACTGGAGTTTAATCAACCCATTGATCTATCTAGGTGGCGTAGGTTTAATTGCCGGTCCACCCAATACGATTGCAGCGCAAAAACAAGTTTTTGCATTTTTTTTAAATTTACGGGCCGGATCCCAAACAGATTATCAGTTCCTCACCAGGAGACCGAGACGCGTCGATTGACACCTCATATGTCTCGATTGGTGGACGGGAAGTGGTCTAACGGAGAGTGACGGCCACATGGACGACCACTCACAGTTACTCAAATAATATATAGGGATGTGGTTCCTAGTGGCGATTCACTCTCACTTTTACCATGGAATTTGTAGAGTTTGTTTTCAAGTATTGCAGTACTTTTCAGATACTATCGGTATATAATTTTAGTGTTTTGTAGTTTGTATATTTGGTTTATTGTCTCACTGTCAAGGTATAGCCAATAAAAATTCTTAATTGAAATTTATACCGGATATTTTCATTTGTAATATTCATGTCATTAAATTCATTCTACAAATTATCATTGCGACCCTCTATCTCATCTTACCTGTTACCATCACAGTCGATATGCTATTTTTCTTGTTGCTGACCTTTCATTTTCTCAAACCTGGGTCTTTACCTCGCGTCTCACCCGGAGATCTTGTACCTGTTTTCGGCACTTTGAGTGAGAGAATCGATGTACAATTTATTCGTTTGCGTTCCTTCGAGTTTGTTTATGTTGTAGGGTTCTTGCTTATATCCCAGTGAAAAGGTGATCACACTGTTGTCAAACTGTTGAAGAAAGAATTATGTGGAGAGGAATGATTATAACACGCGCATAGTGGCCCTTTTAATGCCTCTTAAAAGAGGAATTTAACGGAAACGATAATGGTGTGTAACAACTTACAACCCATGACATGGACTTTACGCAGGTTGACAGATCCCTGTGGATTGCTGAATGAGATGGAACAAAAATAAAAAGGAAATATTTATTTTCAATCACTGATTCTCTTAAACTCAAATATATTTCTCACTAGTTTGCTTGTCTAAAGGAGTGGCGGAAGATTTTTGTGCAGGCCAAGACCCACCTAGGGTTGTAGAGCGCTGAGAATAAGAAGCTTTCGCCTGTCGAAATCAATGCAAAATAATAAAAGGAAACGGCGCAACATGAAAGTTCTAAACGTAGAAAATGTATCTTCACAGGATGCGTGTATAAATCGTAGCAAAGATGAATATTCCGTTACAAGCTCGGTATCGATTAACACATTTCATGCTCTTAAGATCATGATAAGAAGCGCATCAAAGTATTGTTTTCCAAACAGCAGCACGCCACTTGTATGTTTGAAGGTCTGCAGAAATAATTCTTAATACATATAACAATTCAAGAAAAATACAAAATGCGCATCATATCCAAAGTAATAAAGGTTACTGAATATTCACTGAACGATATCTTTGCAGGTCTTCTTAGCCTACAATACCTTGGCAACGACAAGAAACGTAGTGATTGACTGATTGTTCGTGATTCCGGGCGCGTCAACTACTGAGGTCATTGGCCCCGTAAGTGTAATGTATGTTTTTTCATCGGGATGTGGCGGTGATCTTTTTCCGCTGGATGGTGAGATCCGGCGTCGACCTACCGTCGACTAGCGTTGTTTCCCTCAACCAGGTATCTCCTCCCACCAGCGGGGCACCGCCCCAGCCGGGACAAGCTCTAAGCTGCCGACCGGTCTCCCGAATTATATGGAAGGGTAGTACTTGTTAGTGTAAGTGTGCATGTAATTGGTGAGGATAGGACAAGAAAGAGGAAGGAATGATCGCGCGCGGTCCGTGACCCGTTTGTTAGGGTACTGCTCTGGTATTCGCCTGGCGTTGATCGGAGAAACTACGGAAAACTACCGATCAAAGCAACCGGCTGCTAGAATTCTCCTCCAAACAGCGACTGAATTTGACGTAGCCGACAAGCTGATGTCTAAAGTCCTGCCGCCGTCGGGACTCGAATCTAGGACCCCTAGGTCAGAGCAAGACACGTCGTGCTGCGCGAAGGTCGACTTGGCACCTCCACTTGGCGTCTCCTCCGCGGAGCCCTTGCCCGCGAGGCCCGGGTAGAGCCCCGGCCCCAGGGCGCGGCCGAACGCCTTGTCGGGGCCTGGGGCGAGGGCCTTGGGCGAGAGCGGCGGGGCGTCGTCGGCCCTCGCCGCGCACCGCAGGCGCTTGGGCTGCTCGGCCGCCATGGCGCCACTGAGAGGCTGCGCCTATCAGCGCCACTCAATCCCCTCGCGGCGCCGCGACGCGCCGTATATCTTGGCGGCGACGGCTGTTTGCGGAGCTCCGGGCGCCGCGGGGAGGTCCCGCAGCAAGGCACTGCCTCTCAGGCGCTCGCACAGCAATGCACTTGATGCAGGATTCCCCCGCGCGCCCGCCACGCGCCCGGCGGCGACGCCGACGCCGACGCGCCCCGAGGGAGCGGCCGAGGCGCCAGGCCGCGGCCCGCGCGCCTGCCTTTCCAACGTTGTGGGTTATTTTCCGCCAAGAAGCATTTTTTTTTTTTTTTGCTATTTAAGGTCGCATCATCATCAAGGTCATTAGCGACAACTTTTGGGTTTTAACGTTATGTAACTGAAGATGACATGATATGATGATAGGGGGTGAAAAGACGAACACATACAATCATGCCCGAGGCGGGACTCGAGTCAGAGTTTGCTACTCCTTCGGTCAGAGTTTGCTACGACACGACTGCTTTAGCGATCTCGGCCACCAGGGATCGGCCACCAGGGATCGGCCAAGCAACCTTCGGGCATTTGTTAAAGTGGATTCGTAGGCTTCCGCGGCTGGAGGCACTGTATTCTTGGCTGTCCGGGATGAGCCGCGTCACAATCGGTGGAGCTGACATTTCTTCTTCAGGAGCTGTACTGCTTCATAGCTCTCAAGAAGGCCACAACAAGATGGCCGAAACGTCAGCTCCATCGACTGAGACGCCACTCATTCCGGACACCCAAGAATACATTACTTGAAGTATTTGAGTTCATTGTCCTTTGGAAAGTGATGTGATGATGGTACAATTATGTGTAGAGTAACGACTATAATTATGAAAAGTTGACTAGAACATTTACCTAATTGTATCATAGGTATGTTCTTTTTACTATCGCAAAGTTAAAATTCCTGTGTGATGAATGAGATTACATTACACCAACCGACCTTGAACCCCGCACAATTGGTCCAATTGCTGCGTCATCTCAGTCGGTCACTGCATTGTTTCATGGCGACAAACGAAAAACATGACAACCCTTTGCAAAACATGACAGAGAAGTGGAAGTGTCCAACCTTGTTTTCTTTGTTCACTACGTGACAGAATTCAGGATATTTGGTTTCTCTACCTTCAGATTATTGTTATGGACATCAGAGCTGAGTTAATTAACTTGGATATACAATGGTAATTATCGTATTCTTGGACTTACACTTATTACGTGGACTTACTTGGACTTACGCGTATTACAATTGAATTGTAATACGACTGACTACAATTGAATTTTTGGCAATTAGTTGCGTATTAATAATTGTGCATTTTATATACCGATGGGAAATGCAGTAGTTTACGTTTGTCTTCCAAACAACTCAAACTCATAGACGTACTGATTTGAACAGGCAGCTTTCGGATCGCGATTAACGAAGGCAATCCTTTGGACCAATTGAATGCAGCTAGACTCTGAAAGAGAGGCGCACATATTTTTAAAGGAAAAACATTTGTAAATGTGATAGTGTCAGACTTTTGTGTGACTTGCAGATATCTCGCGTATCTTGTTGATGAAGTCACTTTCAGTTCCTCTACAGATGTTTCCATTGTGCAACTTTAGAACAAATAAAATTACATCTCAAACGTGATAACGTACTTTGTTTGCCCATTGTAAAACGGAAGAACGTCAAAAATTACTAGTGTTCTTTTAGTGATATCAAAATTAATAAAATAATATTTTGTTCATTTTCATTGATTATCTAATCAAATTTCTAAACAGTCACTGTGGAAGACGTTAAGAAAGTATTTGATATTTTCAACAGGGCAAAAGTTTAAAAAATAAATGAAAACTCAGTCAATGGATGTTCATCTATTTGAAAATTCACATTCTATTACGCACATTTTATCACAATTCTGTTTGTCAATTATACAAGGAATGTACAGGTGCTAATATCAACAAGGTAATTTATCAAACAAGAATTTTAATTTTCTTACTTTAAAATTTATTTATAAGATCTATTCGTGGTGCAAATGTAACATGAAGATTTCGTAAGTTGTATCACAAGATTCAAACTTTCACATCCCGTTTTCCAAAAGTAGAATATAACCTCAATATTTTCCAAAAGTAAAAAGGTTATTTTACTCCATGATAAGCATTTTTCGTATTCAGTGAGGATTATTGATTAGTTCGTTTCAGACTACAGCAATCTGCAATCTCTTGTGGATGGCGAATTGAATCGTCCTGTGAGGAATTCCTCTAACTCGCGAGCAGACAAACAAAACACAAGCCTGAGTGATTTGCTCACAAACAATACTTTATTGGAAAAAACGTTTCTCTACATACAAGTTACATGTGGCCGCGAGGCGCACGCGTCAGCGGTGGCGAGAGTGGTGGTGGTGGCGGCGGCGGGGCCAGGCCTGCTCGGGCGCCGCCCAGGCGTCGTCTTCGTCCGTCGCGTAGTCGGCATCCTGCTGCGCCGCCTGCAACACAGCGGCCGCGCCGGGCCGGACGCTTAGGCGGCGGCCGGCACCTTGATCTGCAAAGCACAAACCCCGGACAACGCCTTTCCTATGCAGGGCTGGAAGCTATATTAGGATCCCGGTTCATATCCTTCTAGTCATAGCTGGAGTGAGCAAATGATTTTGATCGAATGGTAATTATTAGGGGGCGGATTTTAATGAAATGACATTTTTATTCTTTTCACTTTAGAACAATGCCCTTTAATACAGAAATTAACTTTATGTTATTACAAAAGGAATTTATTCATTTTTATGTCTTTTTTTCCTTTTTACCTTTTGCCGTTATGTTTTAAGCACTTTTCGCTGATTTCATCGATTTTAATATCATTTTAATGATACTTACTTCAAACAATATTTACGAGATGCAACAAGTGTCCACCACAGAATTACTGAGTAGCATGTTCCATTTCTTTGCTCACAAATTGTAATGTCAACCGTTGTGACTACGAATCCTGCCACGCCTATCAGCATCATTGTCCGTTCAGCCTACTTTGGGATAACTAAAGACATAGATTTTGTGGTAACGAACAGTCCAAATCAAACGTTTGAGTTCACTTGAACGAAAGAAAGTCATTTTTCTTTACTTTTAGGCCATTAAAAAAAAATTAAGAGCATTTTATTGATCATTTTTGGCGATGTTTTACGTCATCCAAATCCGCCCCTAGTAATTATTATGTAACGATATGAATGATCCTAGAGAAATTGTGCGTTGATGGTTTGATAAGTCGATACGCCCGGGCACCGCAACTGCTATTCGTCGCTTTATTGTCGCAGGAGGTTGCGGTGTTCCCCACTGGCGCCGACGAGCGACGCCATTTCTCTTCCAGGTATGTTCCTGCAACGGGCAGCGCCAGGCCGGGACAAGCTCGAAGCTTTTAAATGGTTCCCCATCATGTGCGGTAGATCTCACGCAGTTCGCGGCCCATTTGTTGGGGTACTGCTACAAAATTCGCCTGGTATTGTTTGGAGAATGCAGGGAAAACTACCAATCAGAGCGGAATGCTCCTCCAAGCAGCGACTGAATTGGACCTGGCTGCATAGCTCGTGTCGAAAATCGGCCTCCGTCAACACTCGAATCTTAGTACCTCTCAGAGTCGTTGCAGTCGAGTGTCAGCAGCTCTCGAGCTAAACTCAGAAGTGACATTGTGGAATGGTAGGCAGGGAAATCCAGAGAACCTCCAGAAAATCTTTCGCAAACTCGCTTTCAAAATGGTCTTGGAGTTCGTTTAAAGATTTAGTTACTAAATTTTACGTTTAGTATAAGGAGCGAATAATATGGCTATTATTCACGAGTTGATGCATATGACACGAGCGACATAGGAGCAAAAGGTAATAGCCTCTTGAGAGTTGATAATAGCCTTTATATGCGAGAAGACGACTAAGTTTTCTGCATTATCTTGAATTATGCAACGTAATTTTTCAACGTACTCCTTTCATGCAATTTAGAATATGCTACTAATTTTATTTCGTGTGTGTGAACATTATACTTCTTAACACAGAGGAAAGCTTTCGTAACTAGAGTTTTTATGCTGCTGAGAAAGTTTTGTAAAATAAGCTAAGAGAGCGTTCTCGCTAAAATACCCTATTAGTCATTCTCCACTCCATAAATGACGTACATGATTGTTGAAAATACTTCCTCAATTTTTCTGGAAATAATTGTAGAGTTGTCAAATTTGCCACTTCCAAAATTTCAGATACATATTTTATATTCATGTCGTTGATTTCAAGATTCCTTTTCTGTTGAATGAACAGTTCGAAATGTAATTAGAAATGTGAGTAAAACAATATGTACGTTATGTATTTGAAAATGCAGTGACTGGTCGACAGGTCATGTATTCCACATTGGAATCCACGGGTGTGCAATCAAAGACATTCTTCGATTAATTATATTGCAGGAAAACGTATAATATTAAATGTTCGTAGATAGGGTAGCCACCTCTTCGGGTTTCACACCCACCGTTTCTCCGGGTTTCAGAAGTAATCTCTGGGCTTCGGGTTAATGTTGAAAATCTCAGGGTGATTCTCGCAATTAAAATCGTTGTGAACTAGTGGTGCTACAGAATGGCACAGACTTTCCTCGTATTAATTTTCTATTTCCTTGGGTCTGCGCTAACTACTCGGAATTGCCACATAGTCTTGCCAGCTGCCATCTAGCAGCGCACAAACTACATTTTTTGACATTTTCTAAGTTTCGAGTTTCCTAATGGTAGAACGGAAATATTCATTATAGAATATTAAAGAACACAAAAACCTAGTTCTAAATGGCAAATTTTCTGTTAAAAATTCAAATTCAAAAATAAACTGTGCGAAAAATTGATGCATCTCGAAAGTCACCATGATGCAATATAATGCAATTCCAGCGTATTGTTTTTTCTCTGTTTGATTCCCTGTACGATCACCATAATATTTACATTTCGCTCCAGGAATATGAATAACCCGTAAAAATAGAAATTCATAAATTGGTAGCTTGATTCTACGGTCTACAATCACATTCATTACGACTAAATTTTTGTGACCCCCCACCCCCGATTCAGACTCTACGGCTCATGGGTTTTAGAAGGTGGCAACCCTATTCGTAGTGAAATATGTTTTCTTTCCTTATATTTGCTGCAGTTCTTCTAGCGCAATCTCTAAACCAACCCAATACGTAAACCTTTCAAAATTAATTACTGAGGACATGTTTCTGGTTTTGAGCATTCAGCTGATCTCATTTTTCAAACCGCAGACAATTTAAGAATAAACTGGCACACACTGACATTGCCTCATCGTTCTAAGTATCGTCATACTACCTATTAATCTCCTTTGCACACATTGCAGGATCTGACGTGTATGAGCATTGCGTAAATGAATGTTTGGAGACAATGTGGAGGCGTATGAAGGCTCGCATAAGTCCTGACATTCACGGTAAAGAATTGAACGGTTATGCGACATATGAAAGGTCGGTAGCATAGAAAACTTACTTATCTAACTACTTATTGAACACGTGTCATAATGCGACATGCCATATCTAAACTGAGGTTATTTGAAAATCATCCAGATGATACAAAAATTATCAAATAAAATTTTTGCGTATTATTTTTTAAAAATATTAATTCAATATATTAATATTTTTACTTAAATAATTCATTATTAATGTTTTTACGAATTAAATGTAAATTAAATTTAGGTACTTAAATATATAATTAAAATTCAGTTAAAATACAGAACGATAATGGTGAATTGTTGTTAACTTTTGAATTATTATTATTATTATTATTATTGTTATTATTATTATTATAGCGCAAAAGCACTACGGATCTATTGGAGAATTTAGTAGAAGAATTAAATGAAAAATTACACAAGGGATTTCATGTCATGGCATTAAGTATAGACTTGTCTAAAGCATACAATGTGATTAACCATGAAAAAATGCTAGAAGCACTAGAAAGTATAGGAGTAAGAGGTAACGTGTTACAGCTATTTAGAAATTACCTTGAAGGGAGATCCTTTAAAGTAAAAATAGACAGCACTTACAGTGATACAAAATCTGTAAAAATAGGAATACCACAAGGAAGTTTCCTTGGACCGATACTTTACTTAATATTTGTTAATGATTTAAATAATTATTTAGAAGATGGATCTTATTACATATATGCCGATGACAAGATGCTTATAGCTACAAACAAAGATCAAAAGAGAGCGGAAAATGAGTTGCAAGAAAAATTTGGAATATTTCAAAAATGGTGTCATGACAAAGGTCTTATAATTAATGAAAAAAAGACTAAAATACTGCATATAACAGCACCAAAAATTGTAAGAGCACAAGTTAAGATACTCTTTCACAGAGCAGACTGCATCCACAAGGATTTTAAAAACTGTCAGTGCAATGGTATAATAAATTCTGTAAACAAACTAAAGTATCTGGGCTTAACTTTTGACCAACATTTGAGCTGGAGAGAGCACATTGTGGAATTAAGCAAAAAAATTAGAACATGTGTTTGGAAATTAATGAGAATTAAAGATTTCGTATCTTACAAAATTTTCAAATTAGTTTACTTCTCGCTAATAGAGTCTCTAATCAGATATGGAATTGGAGTCTGGGGAGCAGCATCTAAATCTCATGTAAATATCATCCAGAATTTACAGAGTAGATGTATTAAAAGTCTTAACGAAAAAATAAACAAAACAAACCAAACACTTGAAGAAAGTTCAGTGGTACACGGAATCATGAGTGTTCAAAAATTATATGAATTTCAACTTCTACAAAAAAATTTTTTCAAAGAAGAGTACAGAAACACCAGTGGGCACAATTATGAAACCAGAAGGAAATACAATTTCATATTACCAGAGACTTTCAATAAATTTGGAGAAAGAATGCTCAATACGGTCATTCCTAAACTGCTTAACTCTCTGCCAAATGAAATATTAGAAATAACGTCCAAAAGGGTCTTGAAGAAAAAATTAAAGGAATGGTACACTAAACAGAATATTTAAAAAGAGAGTTCAAGGGAAAAAATCTATTATTTATGCATAAAACAATCTTTAAGTAGATTTACCAATCGAATAACGCAAACTATCTGATTCTGCCATCCTATCTTATCTTATTCATCTTATCTTATCTTATTTATTCCATGTTGTCAACAATGTATAAATCAAATTCTTTAAGTAGATTTTACGAATCAACTAATGTAAACAACTACAGCCATTTTATCAACCATTAACTATAGCCATTTTATCTTATTTCATTTGTTCAATATTGGTAATATGGTATAATTTAATTTATTGTTTGTATTTTTCTATTTTTATTTATTTATATTTTTTACTGTACTGTTGATGATGTGATTGAAGTTTAAGATATTATAAATGTAAAAAAGGTTTTGATTTGTTTGTAATGGATAACATAATTGCTTTTTCGACAATTCTACTCACATTTTACTTCATTTTATGGTATGTAATGGAACTAAATTTTTTAAGTAGATTCCAACTCTAATCAAGTAATGTAAAGCACTCATTTCAAATAGCCAGCTCATTTCATTTCATTTTATTTTATTTTGTATATTTTATGTTAATTATTATATTATATTCATTTCAAGTAATTAATTTTTAACTGCTAAGGAAAGTACTAATAACAATACAGAAAATGAATCTAGTTACTGGCTTGTTCTGTATACTTGGGGACCAGTAACAGTATGAAATAAGTTGTAAACTCATTCCTCTCTGACAAGTGCAAAAAGCACTTAGAGAGGGAAGATAGTGTACTAATAAGAAAACATCCTGTACTTGGATTGAGTCGTATCGTGTACTTTGATTGTAAGTTAATAAGTTCAATTTCAATTTAATTTCCATTGTATGATTTGATTATTACATTCTAGTTTGAGCTTCTCATGTTTGTAATAGTGATATTTTTCATGTTTGAAACAGAGGTCTTTATGGTGATGGCGCGTACAATGTACACTGTAAAAAGTATTTTCTGAAATAAACAATTATTATTATTATTATTATTATTATTATTATTATTATTATTATTATTACTATTATTATTATTATTATGTTTCCAAAATAAAATAATCACGTAATAATTATTTTGACTTTCAATTTCGCCCGCAATATACTATCAGTGATGCTAATCGTCAGGTTTTCACCAGCGCACAGTGGGATGAAATGCCTAAAACGTGGTCAAAATCCATTATCTCCTGCAAAATGCAAAATAATGGCTATGTTGGAGTTTATATTGGGGTTTTCGACTTCACCAAATACGAATATGGTATCAAAAATAAAAAATTCAAAATGGCGGATTCAATATGGCGGACGACACTTTGAAAAACGGGGAAGAATGCAACAAAAATGAGAACAATGGGGTTTTCGAGCTTACTGATTGCGAGTATGATATCAAAAATAAGAAATTCAAAATGGACGATTCAATATGGCGGATGACATTTGGAAAAACGTGGAAGAATGCAACAAAAATGAGTATATTGCATTCTGACTTGCTGTATATTCGAGCTCATTGATTACGAATATAATATCAAAAATAAAATTCAAAATGGTGGATTTAATATGGCCGATGACATTTGAAAAACGTGGAAGAATGCAAATGTAACAAAATATTTTAGTCTGATTGCGTACAACTTTTAACCCCGTCGTCTGTCAGACGACACAAGTAGTGCCGAAACAGTACCCCACCTCCTTCCCCTCACTCCCCGTTTTTAAACTATGTAGCTTCATTGTGTGACTATATTGTTGTGCTCATAAGGTATACGGTATTTTAACACTCTTCGTCCAATACACTACTCCTTTGCACTTACGTCAGTGATATTTTTGTGCTTTATTCGCTAATACAGTAAATAATAAATACAAAATCCTTGTATTGTAGCATTTAAGTTTTGTTCTGAATCTTTAGCAATCATAATGTGACGATGACGATTGTAACAAATTTTGTGTGACGAGGTACTGCGGACGCTTCTCAAAAGGCATGTGTATTCAGCAAGTGTCTGCTGTGAGAGTCAAGTCATTTAGGTGTATCTTTAAAACCCTTTAACATGTAATTTATAGCTCCTATAATATTATACATGTTCAATTCATTAAATGTAGTGTTTCATTGTAAAAATGGGTTATTCTTCATTTTTTCCCGAAGTAGTCTGCCACACTGCTGCCTTTGTAATAACGCTTGGTACAGGGCGACTTCGAAATCTAGGGTTAATGTAACATGGAGCCCAATTAGTGATATTTCCATTAAAATAAAATGAAAGTCAGTAATGCTGACTCAAATATATTGTATAACACACATGGTAAATGTGGTTTTATTTTTCTCGTAGGACTGCACTACTCGGCCTGACGGTCTCTGTCGCAACACCTGTTTCTCGCAAAATAAAATGTAATGTTCTCTATTCGTATCATAAATAACTATTTTTGACAGCCATGAGTAAATTTAGTTACTTCAGGGCATGCTTAGCATGCTGAAAGTTTAATTTTTGGAAACAGTGCTATTTTAAGGTTGAAATTATCTGTGAATACAACAAAGATTGCTCTGGCCTTTTTGCTGCGGTATTGTTTATTCTTTTCTAAGTTAAGTGGTACATGTTGGTAGAGAAAGTGGTTTTCCCACATATTTTTTTAGTATGTTGTCAATTATGTACTATTAATATCGATTTATACATTATTTTTATGAACAAGGGCCGTATTGTATACTTTTAATTAAGTTTAATAAAATTAGAAAAAAACAGAATTTTGTAGCTGCCATTATAAACATGTCTCATTATCGGATTCGTGCCTATTCGTGCAATTTTATAAAATGATCGTGAAGTTAATACTATAAATATCATCAATAAATAAGCATGAACGTGGAATCTTGTGGAATTTGTAACTTACCTGTACTTTTTCATTCATTTTTTAAATAAATTTTCTCATTTACCGGCATGAACATTCATTTAAAAAAACATGTTTAACATGAAAGAAAATAATTTAACCAGGGCTTATAATTCAGTGCATACCTTCTGTTACATGTCCCATTTTAAAATTTCAATGATTATTTTCATAGAACAAAAATATTTGCCTTTAAATCCGCACTAAAATTTCCGTCCGGCTTGGGTGACGCGGTAAAAACAATAGAGCCATATATTCAACCTGGAATATAGCTTTCACTTGTGAGTTCCGGCCGTTCGTACCCAGGGGATTTCATAGTCCCAACAATAGTGAAGCCAACCTGAGAGTTAAAAATTCTCAACTAGAAACTTTTTTTTCGAAGTTTGGCCAGGTTTTAGTCATTTCATCCCACTGTGCAGCGTGATAAAGCGACAATAAGATACCCGCTACTTCTTCGTTACCGATGAGAATGACAGCAAACAACTTACAGTGAGCTTTACTTTTTAAGGTTGGGCAGTATCAAACTAACTTTATAAAGAAAAAACTGTGTACAAATATTTCGCATGAGAAACCGAAGTAATAAACGTAATTAAAAAAGAATTTTATTGAACGATTGTCATTTCTACGAGCGCGTGTAACATTATTACATTAATAAACTTATTTACATAAACAAGAAAATAAATTATTAATCGCATTAAAAACAAAATCTTTCCGAATATTATCAATCATTTCATATCTGCATGAAAATTATATTCAACAAATATTTGTTTTTAAAATTTCGTTCATATTCTTAAAATTTGTGATAAAAAATAAGATAATTTTACTTTAGTTAATTCTTTTAGTCATTTTTAAAATTCGAAGATTTTATTTTATTGAGACATTGAGACATTAGAAACAATTCATTTAATAATGTTTTATTACATTGTGTTTCAGAGTTCATTGGTACTTTAAATAATTTCAACATTTTATTGGTACTGTGTCACAACACTTGTACCCAAGTGGTGCATCTAAAAGAAACTAGTGGTGCTACAACAGCATCTATTTTCCAGCGTTATTGGAAACAGCTTTGTAGTATTGAAATATTGCACTTTCTGCGCTACTAACATCTTAGCTATTAATTGAAAACGTGCAATTCAACCAAGAAGCGAACAACTCACCGTTTCCATTGCTATTATTTGAAAACGTCCAATTCAACCAAGAAGCGAACAACTCACCGTTTTCCGATGTGAATTGCATAAAACTATAATACACAAGTTTTGTTAACTTCTATTGAAAAATGAAACCTGACACCCTGGACAATACATAAATGCATCATAGGACCATGATTAGAGAAGAGTATTCTAAAAACATGCAAAAAATACTCTACTCATTGCAAATGGTACAGCATTTGGTGCGAAAACCACATTTTCATGCAAAAATCAACATCAATTTGACAATTATAACTCCTTTTCAAACAGCTATATCAAGCCACATCAATGACAAGTAATTCACAGAACTTCGCGAATGCGAAACGGAATTCCATTGTTGCATTGTTGATATTCCCTGATCGTTAGCAATTTTTATTTCAAATATTTCAAACGAATTAATTCCTCAAAGATTAATGTGTAAATGCATAACCAAAGGTCGAAGGTAAGAAACGAACAAAGAAATAAAATACAAAGTTGCAAATTCTAATTATGATGCATCGCAGTGGAATCGCAGTCTGAATCGCAGTGGATTTGTAGAATACTATTATGTTTGTCACGAAATTATAGAAAAACTACTCGTATTTTCAAAAAATTAAACATGCCATTATTTCAAGTTGTATTTTTACTTTCCCAGATACGTACGTATATACGGAGTAATATATGGGGTATAGGAAAAGTTATGTAATGCTGCGCGAAAAAAAAAGCAGGATTTTGGCAGAAAAAATTCATTGCCAGGATCTGACGATAAACGAATCATTGAATACATCCATTTGCTAAATAAAGAAAAAAATCCCCTAACATGTGGTGTAGCAAGAATACCTCTTTTGTAGGTTCTTGATACCGAAAAAAACATAGAAAGCAAAAGGTCCATCTGACCAACCAACCGCCCGCCCGTCTTACGACCGTCTGTGAATATTACTTGCGCCTAAAACATACGTACGATTTTTTGCAAATTGAAGAAACACCTATCGATCTGGGTCGAGTCGAAACTTTGAGATTTTGAAACAGATTCTATAAAATTTGGGGGTATGTTACATGAAGGCCCCCGGACATTTACAAAATTTTCTCAAAAACGACTCCAATTTTATCTTTAAATTTATTGTAAGAATAGAATAAACTACACTTATTAAGGTCGTATATGTCCTATTTTCACGGCTAACAGTGAATTTTCGAAAATTATAAAAGTTTGAATTTTTCCGGCATCGTTCTCCATCTACAAAATTGAAGTTAACATTTTTCCTTCAAATAATGTTTATTATCCAAAGTGAGTTCTTTCGTTGAGGGCCATGTTGAGTTTTTGAAAATTTGAGTAGTTTTCGCGCAATATTGCGTGCACTATGTTCAATTTAAAAATAATACAAAAACTAGATTTTCTCAAAAGCAGTTCCAATTTCTTTCTTTAAATGTTTGATAAGGATACTGCCTAATGAGTTTATGAGATGACATAAACGCCGTGTTGCTCTATTCTATTGTTGTTTTTTTCAAAAATACAAAAATGTAATTTTTTTAACTTGTCTCTCACGTCGTTAATATTTACATTAGCGGCAATTTGTTCACATTATACATTTATGTGTGCATGTGCTTTAAATAAGTCAAGTAAACTTTTTCTAAAACGCAACCGTTTTCTGTGAAAACTGGCTCAATTTTCCGCATTTTCGGAAACGCTCAAACGCCATTTTTTCAAAAATGGCTTACATTTTTTCAGACGGATAGCGCAAATTGCACTCTTTAATCTGCCGTAAAGTTCATTTTGGAGTATTTTTTTGTTTTTTCAAAAATTACACAAATGTAATGGTTTTGAATCATCTCTCACAGCGTTAACATGCACATTTCCAGCAATTTGTAAAAATTGTTGTATTTGTGAGTTAATGCGCTTCAAATGACTTTCAATGAAGTTTTTCGAAATCACAAAAGTTTCCTGTGAAAAAGAAGTTCAATTTTGGATTTTACAGTAGCGTTAATCGCCATTTCCCTAATAACGGCTCCAAAATTTTTCAAAGAAAAATTCCCTTCAGGACGAGGTTTTACTGTTATTTAATATTCTTAAAATAATAATTCCGTTCAACTACTGAGTAACCGAAAAATTAATAAAATGTCAAAAAAATATAGTGTGGGCTACGATATATGGCAGCTGGTAAGCGTGTCAGGTCCGAATAGCTGGCCGAGATCAAAGAAATAGAATACTAATACTGGGAAAGTCTGTGCCATTCTGTAGCACTAGTTGTTAATAAATACATTTCATTGAGAAAAAAAAATATTTTACAATTATACTTGTAAGAAGACGCCGAAAACGAAGCGCATTCAATTCCGAGCGGGCTAATATGATTGGTCGCAATTATAGAAAACCACTTATATTTTCAAAAAATTAGCATGACATTATTTGAGGATCTGTTTTTGATGTGTACATTTCATTAAAAAAATTCACAATTGTAGTTGTAGGAAGACGCGGATTTTTTTTTTATTTTTTTTTTAAGTTTTGCAAAATCAGGCATTTCAACGAACATGAAACCTGCACTTTTCTCTAAACCTTCCTTTATGCTAAGGTCCTAATTTAATAAAAAAACATTACGCGCTTTTTAAGAAAAAATGGTGAAAAGAAAATAATAGAATTGGTTGTGTTTGACACAAAATTTCGCAAAAAATACCCATGTTTTTTTTAAATTGAACATGGACTTTATTTAAGATCTGTTTTTATGAATACATTTCATTAGGAACAAAAACTTTATCTTCATAATTGTAGTTGTAGGAAGACATCGAACAAAATTTGAATTTTTTCAATTTTCGAAAAATCAGAGCATTCAGCCAACATGAGACCTACGCCATTCTCTTAAATTACCTTTAAACTATCCAACAACAAAATTTAGTGAAAATCGTGGGCGTTATTTTTAATTTTGAAAATGTCCTAGGGGCTTCATGTAAAGTACCCCCCAAAATTTAAATCTCGATTTCAAATTCAAGAGGCCACGAGATCAGTTAGATCGATCGGGGAATATCAAGTTTGGAGAAAATCGGCTGAACAGTTTAGTCGCTAGCGTTGTTCACAGACAGACGGACAGACGAACGGACAGATGTTTTGCTTTCAATTGGTTTTTTGGTATCAGAGACCTATAAAACAGGTATTCTTACTGCACCTCGTTTTAGGGGACTTTTTTCTTAATTGAGCAACTGGATTTATCCACTTTTTCGTTATCAGTGTCCAACAATGATTTTTTTCTGCTGAAAATCTGGCGTTTTTTTCGTCATTACTTAACTTTCCCTGTACTACGTATATTATTACTCCGTATATCCGTATATGTACGGGAAAGAGAAAATGAATTTTGCGTGAAAATGAAAGTGGAATCTGGAGATCTCGAAAAACATCAGATGCACATCGAACGATCCTGGCGAATGGAACATGATCAGTGAGAAGATCTGCTGTTTCTGGATTCAGAAAGGTCCTACGTTTTTTTTCAGAAACATTGATTGTAATTTTTCAAAAGCAGCTAGAAAATATGAAGATGGAATGGAAAAAATTGCAATTGGACATTTTACAAAAACTGTATTGAACCGTAAATGGCAGGGGAAATTGGGAAACGGGGAAATTGTCAAACGAGTGTTGCTTTTGTGATCCCATCTAAATATTCTATTGTTGTTTTGTATCCCGTCTTTATGCATCTTCGAACTTAGCGTTTAAGTCTCTGGATGGATTCACGACTGTAAAAATTCCAGCAGTACGATTTCTAAACATGAAAATTGTGAGGGTCATAGAAATGCAACTACGATTTACATTCTTCGAAGTAAGAAAACCGATACTGTAAAAGAATCAATACTTGTCCAATTTAACGATGAAGTCTAAACACTATCTTTGCCTTGAAAATTTAGTAAACAATGATGAATCTTTTGCAGAGGTGAACAAATTATTAAAAAAAAGATAATCTTTAAGAAACAATACCGATCATTTAAGTAAGCGTTGCGAATATTTTTAACGTTGATTGTCACGAGTTATACGGGTGAGCATTCATTTAAAAACAATATTTAAAAAAAATGAATTATGAAATAATATGCTCCAAGAAAGTTTTTCCATTAGCTTTATTAAACATTGAGTACGATGTTTTGAACCAATTGTCTTTCGATAATGTCATCAATAGAGACCGGAAAAATATGTAGTATGAACCGTCAAAATATGTACATAAATACGGATATGTAATGAAAATAGTAAGGATAGTGTAATAAATAGGTAAAATCCGATATAATATGTAATATTAAAATTCTCTAATTAAAAACCATTTACTTAGCAAGAAATTACACTTAGATAACACGCTCACTTTACATCATACAACTTTCTCGTCCGTAGTAAAAGCTTCATCTATTGTAATCCTAGACCATAGTTTATTAGCCGGACTAATCGCAATCGCACAAACTGCTGAGAACTACGACCAGCGAACATACACTGCAGCATCTACATCGAAGTGTTACACGTCGGCGATCGCAAATTTTTCTTGGAAATTCAGGTTACATATTACAAAATGCGATTTCAATGATATTTTCGACAGCTAGATTTCCCCAATAATGTAGGGCAAATGCTGATTTAAAAAAATACATCTTTTCACAAAAAATATGGAATTAAATTGAAGAAAATTAATAAAATAAGAAAATATATTTTGAAAACAGCCAAATATGTAATATATTACTAAATATGTAAAAATATGTAACGAAAAATTTCGATATTGTGTTAAGAGGGCTATGATTCGCCAAGATTACAATTTTGAGAACGGTAAGTAGAAAGACAAAAAATATGTAATTACATAAAAATCCGGTCTACAGTCGTCAAGGATGTCCAGACGAAAGTACGTAGTGTACATTTAACAGAGGTTTCATTTTTTTGAGATATTGTATGTTGTAAAAATTATTAGTTTTTGAAATTAAATTATTAAAGAAAATACAGATATTACAGAATTCAATGTTCTCGAAACGGACAACAAAATTAAAACACAAGTTTGTATTGATTTTAATCCCATCCCTCTAATAATCTTTTTACATTTCGTTTGCTTACCATAAACGAACACACATTTGAATTATCATATTAACTTTTTAGATTAAATTGTGAAAAAATGACATAATTTTTCATACAATACTTACGGGCCACAAACATTTAAGAGTCTTGTGGTTTCACTAACCGAAAGACCGGCCTGGGTTTCGTGTATTAAAGTATTTTAAATAACAAATTGCTTTCTTGGCAGGATGACCAGTAACACATTAATTTATGAAAAGTAAAACACACACAATTTAGTATCTACAAACTGAGATGAAAGCAGAAAATTTTTAGTTGTTCGCCTTACGTAAATATATCCTGTGAAATAGACAACGACCATAATTCTCTTCAATAGTGGCCACACTGCACTTTACTGTCATGTGAAATCCTCGTAAATACACATAAACTTTTTGCATTTAAAAATGTAGTAAGCTGATACAGCTTTCCCAATATTCCTTTTAGATGGTACCCATTCTTTCACAGTCACCTGCATTCGATTATGTGTAGAATCAGAAATAAGTAAAATGAATTAACTGGAAAGCAATGCACATTAGAACTCGTGAAAGTTCAGAGGTAATAAAAAGAAAAAAATTCCCTTGCTAAAGGGAAGGTGGAGGAGAACGTTTATATCGATACTGCATAATGGGTTTGATAGTATCTCGTAACTGCACGAACATTCAAAGTTGAGTAAGAGTGAGCGAGTCATGATATTTAGTGAAACGTAGTGTCAAGGCACAAGAATATTCACTGCAAAATGTAAGGAAATGTCACGAACTCGTTTTCACTTTCCTTATAAATGTTTTTGATCCTTTTAAAGGTATGTTAAATTAACTGAACTGTTAATCTGGCAAGCAAATATTTAGAAATCTTTCGAGAATTAAGAGATTTTAAATCAAAGTTAAAGATTTTGTGCACAGAAAACTCAATTGTTAGATGACAAGTGGACAGTTCCGTTCGTTAATTGCTATTTCCTTGAGCTTTGGATTCACAAAAAAATTATTCTACTTTAATAATGAATCTTAAAATTGTTGTCATTTTCTTTTTTCTAATTGAACTTTGGTAATGACAAAGATGCTTCATCCTTTCCCTTTCTTATTTGCCTTTTCATTCTAAGGCACGGAATTTCTAGGAAGGATATTCTAATGAATGCCCAAGGATAAGACGTTAGATTAGAAGATAAGTTAGAAAAATAATTAAGTGGCCCAAATCCAATCTCAGGGCAAACAGTATTAATAGAAAACATTTCATATTATTACTAGGGAAAACCCGGCAGACGTTCTGCCTTTCATCTCCCCCTTTCCCCTCCCATCGCCCTTTCTCGCTGTCTCTCCCTCCCTCCCTCACCATGTTCCTGTCAGTCTATCTGTCTGTCTGTCTGTCTCTGTGTCTCTTCATTCACATTTGCAGATTCTGCACGTCTCTGAGCAGGTGAGGTAATATCGAGAAACGCAGGACCAGCAAAAATGTAATACGTAGAATATTCTAGAAGAGGTCATTCTGTAGATTACGGTGCGAGAAACATTTCTTTGAGGCCGAAAGCCTCAATATTTTAGTTTTTAAGGCTCTAGAACGCATCATTTAGGAGTTATTTAACGATATAGATTTATCATCCTGCCGATTGTGTTGCGGGTTGTATTTGACGTAAATATTTAGTTTTGTTCTACAGCTCCATGCAGTAGAGTTACAACAGAATTAAGTGCACCTAAACCTTCTGGGTGAAAAAACACGTGTATATATATATATATATATATATATATATATATACATACTAGATAACATTAAGAAAAACACACCTAGACGGGTTAAATGAGAATTTCCCCTATGAGCGATATAAGTCAACATTTTGAATGAAAAATAGCTTGATGTAATTTTGTATTATAAACTTCTTTAACGCAATGCATTTTGAGGTTTATTTATTTATTGATACTAAACATCTTAAGAAAATAACATTTATTACCTTAAAATTTAGCAAATTAAATTTCAAATATTACTATTATCTAGTGAATAATATTTTTCATTTAATTATATAAAGAAAATGTTGCTACTTATTGCTACAACGTGTAAATTGCGTAAGTCGTTTCAAAAGAAGTAACTTACGCGTGGACGCAGCGGCGGAGTATTCTAGTATTCCGGTTGGCGCTAGTTAAGGCAGGGTACGCACGGACCGTGCGTGATATAAATCTTTATTAATAACCTATATAATAACTTATTTTAAAGAATGTTCTTGCATAATTCTTTGACTTGAATAATATCTCTTATTTCAGAGTTCCATTTCTCGTCGAGTAGCAAGCACCCTAATGTGTTTCGCTGAAATTTCAATTCTGACGTTTGTTTTTCTATTTTTGATCTTTTTCGTGTTCATCCGCGTTTCGCTGGCATACATGAACATAAACTGGGATGGTCCTTATTATTGTGGCCCCTTGGTTACTTCTATCGCGCCTATTATGAGCTCTATTGCCACATCAGAATTTTACAATTCGGTGTAGGCAGTATAGCCCTTTGGCAGCGGTCGAGGCCGTTGAATGTTCTGGTTGTGGCTCGCAAACATTGGAATGTGTGACCGGAAACACCGACTGCTATCTAAAATCGTGGCAGGCAAGAGCACACCAAGCGAGATTAATATCACGATGAAAGCGAGTCGGCGTGCTTGCATTAAACACATCCTCACTGAAATTTCGTTTCAGCTGTCAAAAATGTAGAGACTATGAACATCGAAACAGAACTAGCGGCAATGCGCTTGTTACCGAACTTGCTCATAATGATTACTCAACAACTATTCATATTTTAAAATAATGTAGTAGAGGGATAAATTGCAAAATACGGCTTTAATATTGGAGTTGAAGGGAAGGTTCGAAAATAAATTTTCATTTTCTCAATTTTCAAAATTTTAGAGGTTTTTACAAAAATCGAAACTATACCATATTTATGGATTCACTTTATTCTACTTGAGCAAAACACTTAAAGAATACATTTTCTGCCCATTTTCAAGAAAATATTGAAAATGTTTTAGGGGCTTTGTGTAAAGTACCCTCAAAAATAGAAGCATTCTAATTATCTCCGGGACGTCACAACTAGCTCCTAGTCCTAGCTCTCTCCAAGTTCCAGCCCAAAAGTTTATAACATGACAGAGTTATGCGTTATTCTTTCATATAGCCATAAGTCATCCCTGTATTCGAGTAGAAAATTCGTTTATCTCCTCGCCAACTGCATCATCTTGGCTAATATATGCCTTTTCCCCATCAGGTTTCATTTAATTCGTATGGTCAAAAAATCGCCATAAATTATATCCATAAATGAATACTGACTTTAATTAAAACACTTTGAAACTTGAGAGATGAGTGGCAAAGAAACCAGCTGTAAATAGATCATGAATAAGAGTATAAAGAACGTTTACCGGCGAATAGTTTATAATACATTTCTCTCCACGATCACGATACAATGCAGTTTGCTCCGCTTACCGCAATCGATATGGCTCCGCACCGGCCAGGCCGCGAAGGCCAGGCCGCGAAGGCCAGGCCGCGAAGGCCAGGCCGCGAAGGCCAGGCCGCGAAGGCCAGGCCGCGAAGGCCAGGCCGCGAAGGCCAGGCCGCGAAGGCCAGGCCGCGAAGGCCAGGCCGCGAAGGCCAGGCCGCGAAGGCCAGGCCGCGAAGGCCAGGCCGCGAAGGCCAGGCCGCGAAGGCCAGGCCGCGAAGGCCAGGCCGCGAAGGCCAGGCCGCGAAGGCCAGGCCGCGAAGGCCAGGCCGCGAAGGCCAGGCCGCGAAGGCCAGGCCGCGAAGGCCAGGCCGCGAAGGCCAGGCCGCGAAGGCCAGGCCGCGAAGGCCAGGCCGCGAAGGCCAGGCCGCGAAGGCCAGGCCGCGAAGGCCAGGCCGCGAAGGCCAGGCCGCGAAGGCCAGGCCGCGAAGGCCAGGCCGCGAAGGCCAGGCCGCGAAGGCCAGGCCGCGAAGGCCAGGCCGCGAAGGCCAGGCCGCGAAGGCCAGGCCGCGAAGGCCAGGCCGCGAAGGCCAGGCCGCGAAGGCCAGGCCGCGAAGGCCAGGCCGCGAAGGCCAGGCCGCGAAGGCCAGGCCGCGAAGGCCAGGCCGCGAAGGCCAGGCCGCGAAGGCCAGGCCGCGAAGGCCAGGCCGCGAAGGCCAGGCCGCGAAGGCCAGGCCGCGAAGGCCAGGCCGCGAAGGCCAGGCCGCGAAGGCCAGGCCGCGAAGGCCAGGCCGCGAAGGCCAGGCCGCGAAGGCCAGGCCGCGAAGGCCAGGCCGCGAAGGCCAGGCCGCGAAGGCCAGGCCGCGAAGGCCAGGCCGCGAAGGCCAGGCCGCGAAGGCCAGGCCGCGAAGGCCAGGCCGCGAAGGCCAGGCCGCGAAGGCCAGGCCGCGAAGGCCAGGCCGCGAAGGCCAGGCCGCGAAGGCCAGGCCGCGAAGGCCAGGCCGCGAAGGCCAGGCCGCGAAGGCCAGGCCGCGAAGGCCAGGCCGCGAAGGCCAGGCCGCGAAGGCCAGGCCGCGAAGGCCAGGCTACCTAGTCCTGGCACGGTGTTCGTCCGATGCATGTGTGTAAGTGATAGTAGTGTTGAATCACCGATTCAACCAATAGAGACTCAGGGTTCGGAGTCATAGGGATTCACAGGGAAAAATATTGTCTACACTAAAGCACTTGAATAATAAAGTCAAGAAAATAGAATAAATACCACTAATACTTCTCCTTTATGTGTTATTCTATTCCAGAAAATGTATTCATTATCGACAAGAAATAAATATCATTCTTTCTATCATTTCTTATTAAACAGAATAACTTTAAAATTTCAATAGATATTTCCACAATTATTTCTTCTGCGGCAGCAAAGCGCTGGGAATATATAGAGGGTGGACCACCTAAGTTGGCCACACCAAATATTTTGAAAACGGTTGAGTTATCGAGATGCTATTTGCGCCATATTGTTGCAGATGAAGGGGCAAATGACAGATTTCGTTTTCTTGTTAGAGCCTTATGTAATTTTTGAGATATTGACAGAATTTTGGTTTTTAAATGGAAATATATTAAATGAAAATATATTTTTCTCCAACATTATTAAGTTTTTAAAAATGGAAAAAAAATCACAATACTCAAAGCCACAAGAGCTAATTGAGCTGAGTATTCTGAAATTTATGATTATGGTTGTATAATTTTCTATACCTAAGCAAACCCTGATGATGGAGAAATAAAACTCCGAAACGTCGGCAAACTCATATAAAATTTTCATTTATGAACCAATACCCATGAACTACTCGATGGATGCCTTTATTTACTTCACAATATTGTTTAATTTATTTGACCAATATATTTAATTTACTTGTTCTGGTATTATTAGTTTTAAATTTAAAAGAGGGAAAATAGTTTCAAGCTACTCTGATAAGGAATTATTTTCTCTTAAAATAGGTCTCTTAAAAATTTTAGGCAGTAGAAATATTATAACTCTTTTATTCCATTTCAAGTAAACATTCTTCCAACGACGTTACGGGGATTTCTAGACACTATCCACAGGTACTTTGTGATAAAAACATCTTAACGACTAAACACAATAATAACTTACGATGAGTTCTCACTGATTACAATATTGACATGAAAACCGATTTTCTTTTAATAAGATATTTTCAGAAGCAACAGAAGAGATCCTTTTTTGATATTCCATGATTCTCTGATTTTCCATTAAGGGAATATTAGTCATTTTTAAATCTACTTAAAAGATTTTTAAATTTTCATTTCAATTTTTACTTTTCCGTACACACACCTATTTATGGAGTAATATATTCAATTATATTCAATTTAGTCAATATTATTTAGAACAGACTTTTTAAATAATAATAATTCACTTTAATGTATGTTAATTATTTATATGTTAATGTATGTATTTATTTTAACTAGCAACAGTTTCAAGGTTTACTTACCTCATCTTCAGGTTTATATTCTTTTTAAATTTCTACATTTCAAGTCAAAACACTTTGTTGGAAGAATGTTCACTTGAAATGGAATAAAAGAGTTATAATATTTCTACTGCCTAAAATTTTTAAGGGAATTATTTTTATTTAAAAAGTCTCTTCTAAATAATATTGACCAAACTGAATATAATTGAATATATTTAAAATATGAATAGACATATATATGATAATAATATGGAGTAATATAAATAGTACAGGAAAAGTAAAAGAACGCTGCGCAAAAAAAACACGGATTTTCGGCAGAACCCCCATGGCTGGGCCCTGATAACGAAAAATTGGATAAATCCAATTGCTAAATTTAGAAAAAAACTCTAATACGTGGTGTAGACAGAATCATTGTTTTGTGCGCGCTTGTTATTGAAAAATCAATTCACGGCAAAACGTCCGTTTGTCCGTCTGTGAACACGACTACCGCATCAAACATACGAAGGATTTTTTTCCAAAATGGATATTCCCGTCGATCTGGCTCGATACGAAGCGCTGCGATTTCGAAAATCTCTTCAAAATTTGGGGGCACATTACATGAATCACTCCGGACATTTTCAGAATTTTCTCAAAAACGGCTCCAAATTTTACTTTTCCGTGTACATACGAATACGGAAAAGTATACGTAATATACACAGTATGGGAAAAGTTATGTAATGCTGCGGAAAATCGATTTCGAGATTTCAACGGAAATACACGTTTTGGGGTCCTCAGATGCCGAAAAAGTGGTTCTTTTCAAAACGTCCGTCCGTCCGTCTGTCTGTCCGTCCGTCCATCCGTGTGTCAGCTTGAACACTGGCGCCTAAACCATAAGTACAATTTCTTCCAAAATGAATATTCCCCGGTCGATCTGGTTCCACTCAAGGCGCCGCGATTTCGAAAAAGATTCTTCAAAATTTGGGGATACATTACATGAAGCCTCCCGGGCATTTTCAAAATTTTCTCAAAACGGCTCCCAATTTTTTCTTTAAATTTCTTGTAATAATAGAGTAAAATACACTTAAGGTAGCATAGGTACGATTTTTCTCTGAATTTTCGAAAATTGCAAACTTTGGATTTTTTTCGGCGTCTTCCCACTACTACAAAATTGAAGATGGAGACATTTCCTTCAAATATTTTTTTCCTACAAAGTATATTCTTTCATTAAGGTCTTGTACATTTTTTGAAAATTTGAGTAGTTTTTGCACAATATTGCTTGCAATATGTGAAATTTAAAAAATTACAAAAAGAAAAGTTTCTCAAAAACGGCTCCAAATTTTCTTTAAACTTTTGGATAGTGCTTAATATACTCTATGAGATGACATATACCCATTTTACTGTATTCTTTGGTTTCAAAAATTACAAAACTTTATTTTTTTGACTTGTTCCTCACGTCATTAATATTTACATTAGCGGCAATTTGTTCACAATATTGTATTTATGAGTACATGGACTTTAAATAATGTGAAATAAAGTTTCTCGAGAACTCGCCGTTTTCTATGAAAACTAGCTCAAAATTCCGCATTTTCAGAAACAACTCAAACGCCATTTTCTCATAAATGGCTCCAAATTTTTTCTTCAAACTTTTGAAACGGATAGTGCTACTTACGCTCTTTAATATGGCATAAAGTTCAATTTGGCGTTTTTTTGCAAAAATTACACAAATGTAATTATTTTGGAAGATCTCTCACTGCTTTACTAGGGATATTACCGGCAATTTGTAAGCACTACTTTATTTGCGAGTTAACGGGCTTTAAATTACTTCAAATGACGTTTTTCGAAAACTCAATTTTTTTCTGTGAAAAAGAGGTTCAAATTTCGCATTGTTAGTTGCGTTTAAACGCCATTTTCTTTAAAACGGCTACATTTGTTTTAAATTGCTATTTAGGACGAGGTCTTAGTGTTCTTTAATATTCTAAAATTAATCTTAGCGTTTTACCATTCTGAAACCGAAAAATGGAGAAAAATGTCAACAAAATGTACTTTGGGCGGTGATAGATGGCAGCTGGATCGAGTATGTGGCAATGCCAAGAAGCTAGCCCAAGCCCAAGGAAATAGAAAACTAATACGTGAAAGTCTGGCATTGTAGCCCACTAGTTCACTTCCGTATACGTACGTGTATATACGGAGTAATGTACGTAGTATAGGTAAAGTTATGTAATGCTGCCCGAAAAAACGGGGAATATTCGGCAGAAAAAAATTCATTGCTGGGCTGTGATAACGAAAAAGTGGATAAAATCCGTTGCTAAACTAAGGAAAAATCCCCTAACATGTTGTGTAGCCAGAATATCTGTATTGTGGGTATTCTGTACACAAATGTAATTTTTTGAAAGAATTTCTCGCACCGTTAATATGCACATTTCCAGCAATTTGTAAACACTATTGTATTTGTGAGTGTAACTGCTTCAAATAACTTAAAATGAAATTTTACGAAAACTCAAACAGTTTCTGTGAAAAAGATCTTCAAATTTCGAATTTACAGTTGTGCTCAAACGCCTCTTTCTTAAAGCGGCTCCAAATTTTTCAAACAAAATTACCATTTAGGACGAGATTTTTTTGTTCTTTAATCTTATTAAAATATTATTTTTGTTCTACTATTAAATGAGGGGGAAAATCTAAGAAAAGGTTTAAAAACTGTACTTTGGGCGGCGATAGATGGCAGCTGGCAAGAGTACGTGTGAAGTCCGAATAGCTAGCTGCGACCAAAGGAAATAAAGAACTAATACGTGAAAGTATTTGCCATTCTGTGGCACCACTAATTTTCAAAACGTCCGTCCGTCCTCTGGTCTGTCTGTCCGCCTGTGAACAGGACTATCGCGTAAACCATTCGTAGGTTTTTTTCTCCATAATTGATATGCCCTAGTTGATCTGTCTCGACTCGAGGCGCGTCAATTTTAGAGAAAGTAGGCTGAACGGTTTAGACGCTAGCGGTGTTTACATGAGCAGACAGACATGCCATTCGATTTTTCGGTATCAAGGACCCAGTAAACATGGATTCTGACTACACCACAAGTTTTTTATCAATTTAGCAACTCAATTTATTCACTTTTTCGTTACCAGGGCCCTGTAATAAGAGTTTTTCTTCCAAAAATTCGACGATTTTTGGCTCAGCATTACGTAACTTCCGCTCTACTCCTTTGCGAGAAATTAAGACTATGAAAACAAATTATACAATGTGTTGATTGCTTTGTCTAAAACTGTTGTGAAAAGTGGTTAATCGACTGTATGAGAAAAAAGCACTGAAGTTTTCTTTCAACTTCCTATCAGACTTGCCATCTAGGTCCGGCAATCAGGCAAGGACACCACCAACAAAGATATTTGTGGAGGAGAAGCAATCGAGTGTCCCTCACGCCATGGCCCCGTCGCGTGTCGAAAGGCGCTCTATTTCCAGCGTCAGAATCCTAGAGTGTGTTTGCGCCATGGCTGACAACTTCTTCTGCTATTCTTCCCCCTTTGCCACACAACGTCGGATCCTCCAGCTATTTTCTACATCGTATTTTCGGGATTTTGCTATTTGCGGACGTAGCAGATTAAAAAAATCACTTTTGAGGAAACGCATTGGTAGGGTTTCAAATGTAATTCATCTTCTCCACAAGAAAGTGCATAAGAATGTTGAACATAGTGTTTAAAAAAAACTCATTCAAAATGGATCTAAAAATTGTATTGGTAGAAAATTTTTGTTCTTGGTATATGTATGTAAATTGAATTCGCTTTTCTTAAATCAGAATTTAATTTTACAGTATTTTATACAAAGTTTGATTTACCCCCAATTTTTATTTCATCTTTAATGTTTTATATTTTTCTCAACGACATCAGAATTATTTGATTCTTTCATATTCTTGGATTTAAAATGTTTTTGAAAGAAAACTCTGAGGGAAGAGGTCTGTTAGTAGAATTCTTGACTCGTTTTCGAAGGTAAGATGATAAAAAAGAAATGCTGCTCCCAAAAAACATCTTATAACTCAGAGCTGTATTAACATTTGTTGTGGAATTTCTACCTTTATTTTTCCTATAAAGAAAAACGTTTTACTTTCTCGTCCTTACGAATGTAAGAAGAGAACGTATTGTAATCGTACACCGGAAAAAGAGGAATTTTCAACCGAAAACTCGTACTGACGGGCCTGGTAACGACAAAGTGGATAAATCCGATTCCTATATTTTGTAAATTAAAACCTCGAACACGTGGTGTAGCCAGAATCAGAGACAGAAATCAGTTCAAAAAGGCAGAGAAAATTGTTGTGGCCGATTCCCGGTGGCCGAGATTGCTAAGCCAGTAGTGTCGTAGCGATCTCAGACCGAAGGGTCTCGGGTTCCAGCCCCGCCTCGGGCATGGTTGCATTTGTTTTCGTCCTTTTTCCCCCTGTCATCACCGTATCATGTCATTTTCATATAACCATAACGTTAAATCCAATAGTGGTCGCTAATGACTAGGCTGTGGATTTATAGGCACGAAAACTGTAGAAATAGGTAGGCAGAATAGGCGTTTAAAAATGTAAAATAGGCATTAAAAGTGTTAAATAGGTATTTCAAAAGGCACTACAAATATTTCTTATACATATTTCTTTATATACTTGAGTAAAAAGTATCTGAAGTAAACCTAAAATAGTAACCTTGATGGAATGTTTACCTTCATAATTGTTCTGAAATCTACAATTCTGTCTTTCATTGTTGGGCAATTCGGACAAATAAGCTAGTAACTACCTTTTTGCTTTTCATTAAATGCATGCTGATACTCTAATGCTTCACAGTATGCTCTTTTTTTTCTCACATTTAAATTGCATGATTTGTTATAATCGCCCTGCATAACACAATGTTGTAACAACTGGTTTTACAGCAGCACATTTTTTCGCATTATATCTAAAAAAATATTACAAAATTTGCAATTTTACCCAAAATTCTCAGAATTCACTTAAAATGAGACCTGAGTCAATCCGTTTTTCAATCCGTGTGAAACAGTTTTGAGCAAAAAATTGTAGTGGGTGTTGAGATTTTTTGAAAAATTATCTGCTTTAATTGCAAGCAGAAATTCTACTCGTTTAAAAAAATATACCTGACTTTTTTAAGATCTGATTTTTTTGAACCGATTTCATTTAAGACATAAAAATCTCTGGATTCAATATTGTTCTTTTGCAATGTAAGCTTTTAGCAATTTTCAAACATACAGTGTTCGCGAAGAACGGAACCGGTACCAATCCTTTGATACATACGGGGAGAAAATTTTAAGAAAAAAGTTGTAGTATTTTTAAAGAAAAATAATGAAAATTCGAAATAGCACTAGCGGTGGTAGTAAAACGAATAGATTTATTGATACTTGTTAGTTTGTTATGTACTCTTCAGGATAAAAACGAAAAGAAAGTACAATTGTTTAAATTGTTTTTAAGGATAATTGCATTATGGTCAATAAATACGAGATAAGGCAACATTTAGACATTTGTTAGTGAAATAGGCGTTTATAGGCACTATAAAATTCTACTATAATGCTCCTAATGCCTCAAAATGAATAAGTAATCTAAAGGATTGCGTCTTCCATTGAAAGGAAAAAATAGGCAAATAGGCAAAAATCCGCAGCTTACTAATCCTAGATGTTAGTACTATTCTAGATGTACTGTGTACTAAATGTACTAGATGTACTGGATGTACTAGATGTACTAATCCTAGATCTAGATGTTAATGCGATCTTAAATAACAAAAAAAAAATTGTTTTTGTGGAGAATGGCTTCGGATGTTGACGCTCACACATAGCCGAAGGGTCCGTAGTTTTCTTTGAATATCTGCGCGAATTGGAAATTGGAAAGACAGATGAAAGAAGCAGTTGAAAGGCTCACCTGCAGGCGCAGGCCGCCGCCCTCCTGGCGGCCGGGGTCGGCGCCGCCGCCGGCCGTCAGCAGCTCCTCGGCGCCGGGCGGCAGGCTGAGCTGGCCCTGGCGCACGGCGAACTGCAGGCTGCGCGCCGCCGGCGGCGCCCGCGCGCCCTTGCCCTTGCGCGCGCCCTTGGCGCCCAGGCCCTCCGCCGCCGCCGCCTGGCGCAGCAGCTGCAGCAGCGCCGCGGCGTCCGCGCTGGGCGCCGGGGCGGCGGCGGGCGCGGCGGCGGGCGCGGCGGCGGGCGCGGCCGCCTGCAGCGCCGCAGACGCGTCCTGTTCCAGCGCCGCCAGCGAGTCGAAGGCCTGGCTCAGCACCTGCAGGCGCTGCTGCAGGGCCGCTGTGGGGTCGGGCGTGGGGGCAGCGCCGCCCCAGAACGGGAAACCGCCTGTGGAAGCCACCCGCGCCTTCAGTTAACGCCCATTCGCAATGCAAACGTTAACATAAGCATAACGCATAGACATACCGAATCGGATTTTTTTTGCGCGGGTATAAATCGATGGAAGCCTTGGAATTTTAAGAGTGAAAAAATCCTTCGTATGCCTTCCTTCAGAGGGGAAGTAGCGCCGGCTGTCCTATGTTACTAGATTTACTGTATGTAAAAGATCCTCAAGCTTAAACGAAGCCTCAGAGCTAAATTCAAATCGCCTGTTTTGCCGCCCAAGGAATACCGTCTTTCTCCGCTAGGTGGTGAAAGGAGAGTAGCGAAATTTGTGTGATCAGACGGAAGAGCTGACCTCATGGCCTGAGTCTCGCCACGTAAAATAAGGCATAAATTCAAATTCAAATACATCAACTTTAACATAAGTGATAGACTGAAGTTCAACACAATGTTCAACATAAGCGTAAGCAAAGATTTTCTATTGTCTGTGGATCATTTTAGTTACTATTGGTTGAATGTGAGAATCGATATTTTTTTAGATAGATGTATGTGCTGTAGTACTACAGCTCTTTACGAGCTAAGGCCTACCAGCTCCGTCCCAGCTGTTTATTTCCAATTTCTTTGGTCCCGGCCTTGCGGCCATGGGTTAGGATAGATTAGGTATTTTAATTAAAAAAAACTACTACTATAAACACTACAACAAAACTAAATCACAAAAATGTCGTACGCTACAAAACAACGCAGAAAATCGCCGAAAGCAATTTGGAAAACCAGTCTTTTATTCGATGTACCGAATTCGATCCTACTTCGATACCCGATTTTGAGTTAAATGTACTGTGATTGGTTCATTTCTTATTTCTTACATAAGCATAAGCACAGAAGCTTGAAGCTTGCAAGCTTTAAAGTTAACGACCTATGTGTTATTATTATGCCAAAGCACCGTGAATGAGCCCGCTTATGGACGCAGTCCTAACTTTTATGTTTACACCATGCTTATGTTTATGTTTGCATTGTAAATAGGTCGTTAGTGTAACGCGATGAGTGACGTACTCCTTCTTCCGGGGCTTGCAAGAGGGAGAAAGCCTACTCCTCAACGTTCTCTCCAATTCTAAGCCCACGATTTTCCTGTCCTCCACTGAATGAATGGTGGTACGTAAACCATAGAGTGAATGATGATGGTTGAATGATAATGAATGGGATGATGTCAAAATGAGATACGTGGCGATATTACAATCCAATCACTTCTCAAACACGGAGTGAAAATCCTTGGATCCAGGACTCTGGAAGAAGATGTTTCATTGGAAGATAGAAAATAAGAGAAGATTTAGACATGAAGAAATAAGGCATGACCTGTAACCTTTTTATAGCATTGCAAGCTTTAGAGCTGTCTCACCAAAAGTTGACTTTTTGGCTGTCTTTGGAAATCTCAAAGATCATATCTCCGGTTCTATGTATGATAACCCTTTCATTCTTTTTTTGTTATAATTCAGAAACATGTAGCTAATGCATGAACCAAAACTAAACATTTGAACGAATTATTTCACAGAGAAAATTTATTTTAAAAAATGTTATTTTTTGATTTTGTAACTTTCTGATAGAAAAAATGTTTTAAATATGTAAATACTAATGGTACAAATATTATTTTGGTTCAGGCTGTAGTTCAAATCATTTGTTATCACACAAAAAAACAATTAAAGTAATAGAAATAGTAGTTCTTAAGTTATGTTTACCTCAAGGCTTATTTCTGTACAAAAATTCCGTTATCTCCACAAAAAAATTTCAAATTTTTTTCTTAATGTTTTTGTTTTCATTGTAAACATATTTATTCAATAAATACACAAAAAATATTAAGCAATATTTCAAATTTTTGCATATTTGGGGTATAATATACCTTAATGCTTCTACAAAAAGTCAAAATAATCAGAAATGTTGACTTAACCCTTTGCACTCGTAAGCGAGGAGTATAATATTCTTCCTACCGCTCGTACGGCATATGAGACATGTCATGACATGTCACAATGGCTACTAACGCTTATCAGTATGTAAAGTGACATATTCTACAACTTGTAGGGCATGCCACACCAAATGCCACACCAAAATCCCTAATTAACTCGTAGGTTATGTCACAGATACCCACGTATTTTCCTGACATGTAAAATACAATTTTACATGCCATGAATTGAATCGATCGGGGCTACTATTCTATTTTTAAACAAAGTTGACGTAATAATGTTAAAACGAGCTGGAACGGGGAATGTCGAGTATCGGCTTCGAGCTGTGCCGCCTTGTGCCGCTTTTCCATTGTCATTTTAGACATGCCTTACAAGTTGTAAGACCTCGCAGTGCTCAGAAACCTCCGACCGCAGTGTGCATTCACGATGGCACGTCACACATGCCCTACGAGTGCAAAAGGTGAATGCGTTTTCGATTACACCTTATCTACTACTGCAGTCGCGTCCAGATCGGAGTGTCCGGTTGATTAACGTCTCCGGGAGGTCCACTGCTGTGGTCAATAGTCCCGTTAGTGTAGTGAGTGTTTTTTCGCGGGAGGTGGCGATGTTCCTCTCCCACTGGATGGTGAAATCCGGCGCCGATCTACACGTCGACTTGCGGGACTTCCGCTTCCGGGTTTCTCCCCCAGCGGGCACTGCCTCACCCGCGATAGAATATAAGCCCACGACCTGTCTCCCGGCGTGTGTGGTAGTACAGTTCGTGTAAGTGTACATGCGTGTAAATTGGGGGTGAGAATAGGAAAAGGAAGAGTGATCGCGCGCGGTTCTTGGCCCATTTGTTAGTGAACTGCTCCGACATTCGCCAGGAGTTGGTAACGAAATACTGAAAACTACCGATCAGAACAGCCTAGACCGTGAACTAGAGTTTTCCCTGAGTCAACGACTGAATTCAACCAATGTTATTTAGCTAGCAGTCGACAATCCGACACCGTCGAGACTCGAACCCTAGAACCTCCTGGGCAGAGTCGCTACGTCGCGACGTGTCGTCATCAGCAGGGTCGCGACGTGTCGTCATCACGATGACGACGCGTCATCAGCAGGGCTGGTTCTGAGCTACTCAGATGGTAGGCATGTCCGGCGTGGTGAGTGTCGCGCGTTTACAGACAGTTAGATCTGATGATCGTATTCTTGGCTCTCCTGGATGAGCCGTGTCTTAGTCGATGGAGCTGACGTTTCTTCTGTTATCACTATTTTTCAAGTAAAAAGTCGATATTTGACTGATGATAATCTTTGATATTCTGATCAACTTGATACATCAGAAAGCCTATGTCTTTTATCTTTTTCATGTCTTTTCCTATCACCAACATCGTCTTAAGAGATATACTGCTGTACAGCTCAAAAGAAGGCCACAACAAGAAGGCCGAAACGTCAGCTCCATCGACTGAGACGTGGCTCATCCCTGACAGCCAAGAATACAATAACTCCGGCCACGGAAGCCTATGAATCCAGATTTGGTGACCTGTCAACTTACCCGGAGGCCCGCCCTTCTTGGAGAAGACTCCCGGGGGCGGCCCGCCCTTCTTGGAGAAGACGCCCGGCGGCGGTCCGCCCTTCTTGGAAGTGACGCCCGGGGGTGGGCCGCCCTTCTTCATGGCGCCGTAGGGCCCCTTGGCGAAGGGGAAGGGCGGCTGCTGCGCCGCCGCCGCCTCCTTCTGCTTGAGGATCTCGCTAACCGTGCTCACCATGTCGTTCTTGAGGGCGGCCATTTGCGCCACCGCCGAGTCGATCAGCTGTTGGCGCGCGGCGTCCGGGGAGCCAGGCGGCAGGCTGCGCCGCGACAGGTACACCACGTCAGGAGCCGTCAGGCTCTCGGCCAGCTCCTGGACACGACAGTTCAACCGTTATTACAGTGCGATTTTGATAACTTTACCCCTCAAGACCCATCTTCACGATGGAATATGTCACGGTATTTCGCGTGTTTGTCAGTCGTGCCCTTAGATATCGCGACCGTATCGAGCAGTGCTTGCGATCATGTGACATCTAGCGGCACGAGAAAGACGCGAAATGCTATTTGATATTTCATCGTGGCCGTAGGGGCTTGAGGTGCAAAGTTATAAAAATCGCACGATAGGCGAATTGACGAATAAATGTAAATATTCTATTACTGAGCTCATGTGAGGGTGGCGGATTTGTGACCTCCCCTTTCCTAAGCGGGTGATCAATGTCATGGTATGCCTTTGTGTTTCACTAAAATATCAATGGTAGCGTGATCGTGAAGACGAGTGTTAATGTGGAATGAACCGTAAGATATGTGCTATGCTTTAGGGACGGCTTTGCGTACTTCTACAATGCACCAAGCCCCTGCATCACCGAGGCCGGAAGGAGAAACATAAAACAAACATCGGAAGTTTTCCAAGACAATAAAACAAATGGACAAAATAACAATTATGAATCTATGATGGTCAGTCAAACGAAAACGAGATACACGGGAGACTAGTGATGCTACAACAGCACATACTTTCTCGCGTTATTTGTAGCTGCTCGCAATTTCGCATCACATCCTACAGAAGAGCAATGATAATTTCACTCTTAATACATTCGACCTTCTCAAAATCGTTTATTCTATTCAAGTATACGTGCACGTGTCATACTGTGGTCATACAACAGACATTTCGGAATGAATTTGACTCTTCTTGCGCTCACAAGAAACGCACTGTACCTCGCTGCTCTACTTTCCCGACCTCCTTAGTGTCGTCGCACACGCTGATTTCACTTCGAACATGTCTAACAGATAAATGAAAGAGAGGTGAACATTCGCACTGATCTTTCCTGATTCCCAAAAGATGACACTTATATACACACACCTATCAGCGTTACCTTCTACCGTGACATGTTCGTTTTCACTTGACTGATCCTACTATATTAAACGAACTCATAACAACTAATATAATCGCATCTATAAGTCAAAACATAAATCAAGTTTTTGCTTACTGCGTTAAAAGAAAATGTCAAGTTAAACTGTCGTTATTACAAAGTTTTCATTTTTAAGGAAGCCTTGCGAAGGAACTTTTAACTATTTCATAAACAATTTTTCTTCCATGTGCTGTATTGATTGTGAGTATTCATGAGTGACGACGCTCTTTACCTTTATTTCAGTTTCATTCTTGTATATGTGACTTTTATAGTGTCATCGTTCTTAATTTTCGGCAATCTTAGAGAAGTCAAATGCAAACTTTTTTGTCTGAACGGCACATGAAGGATTGTTTAATGAGAAAATTTGGAACTTCATTTAGTTTTTAAAAGTTTATTTTCAATATTTTATTGTTCCGAAATGTGTACCAAAAATTATTGCTGGTTCACAATGCAACGGTCTTGTTTTGGTATTTTCTAGAAAACTATATCTTTCGTGTAAAAAATGTTGCCATTGTATCTACTTGACTTTTTAGCAGCTATTTTTAGCAGCAATCAATCACTCGGTTATTGAGAAATACTAAAAAATAATCAAAATTTGAAAAATAATCAAAAATTTATTTAAAATCAAATGATGACTCCCAAACACTGCAGCTGATTAGTGCACATTGACAAGCGCAAACTCATCGGAATTTCTGACGAGTATAGGTGATATTTTCCTTTTTGCACAATCCTTCCCGCGTATTCCTGATATTTGATCAACTACATGATAATTATAATAGTATGGACTTATTCTTGAGTTACGTCAGTGAAATATTAATTCAAATTGGCATCGTTTCGGCTTTTACTAAGTTGGCAATTTGAATTAATGTTCCATTGACCAAAACTGAATAGGTCCATACCATTAATCAACAGAGGTCAAGAAATCATGCACGTGAAAATTATAATGAAAGGTCATGCCGATATATCTCTAGATTCTCATCCTTATCGATGCGACGATTCGATTCAAGAAAGGGTTTAACTTAGTCCGTCTCTACCTGAAGGAAATTGTCGAACTCCGCCTCCTCGTCGTCTTCGGCCTGCTCCTCCTGCGGCGGCGGGGGTGGGGGCGGGGGCGTCGTGGTGGCCTTCAGGGCCAGCAGAGTGCTCAGGAACTTGGCCTTCTTGTCGGCGAAGGCGCCCGCCGCGGGGGAGGAGGCCTTGAGGGCGGCGAACGGGGACCAGAAGCTGGGCGGCACCACTGTGGGCTTGGCGCCTGGCGCGGCGGGGGCTGCGCCGGCCGGGAATGGGTTCCAGAAGTCGGGGGGCACGATCGTGGGCTTGGGAGTGGGGGCGAAGCCGTAGGGCCCGAAGGGACCAAAGGAACCGAACCCGGGAGTCGAAGCCGCGTCCCCGCCACTGGCGTCCGCCGTCGCAGCGGCGGAGGCTGCTTTGCTAGCAAAGAGTTGGTTTAGAAACGCGGTTTTCTTATCCATGAAGAATTTGGGGTCTACAGTGGGTCCGAAGGGTTTTCCGGCGCCGAAGGGCCCAAAAGCTCCGCCGAAGGGGCCTCCGAAAGGACCGCCGAACGGCCCGCCCAAAACGCCGCGGCGTTCGACTGGACTGCCTTCCTCTGCAACGCCCGGTGCTTCTTCGACTGCTCTGACGTTCCTACGATTAACAGCTGAGGAAGGGGCAGGGGCGTCAGTGGCATTCACTTGCTGGAAGAGCTTCCCCAGGAAAGAAGCGACCTTGGCTTTGTAGAGCGCGCCGGGCGAGGGCTTGCCGGCAGGCACCCAGAAGTCCGGGGGCACGACGGTCGGTTTGGCGAAGGGGAAGGCGGCGGGACGCGCGGCGAAGGGCGACCAGAAGCCGGGCGGGACGATGGTGGGCTTGGGCGCGGGCGGCGGCAGGCCGAGGCTGTCGAAGAGCGCGGAGAGGAACTGCGCCCGCTTGTCGCTGGGATCGATCGGGGCGGAAGCCGGCGCCAGCGGGACGCGCGCCGGCGTCTGTTGAGCGTCGGGCGCAGTGGCGGCGGCGGCGGCGGCGTTGTTATCTGGCTGCGAGACGTCGTCTAACAGGTCCAGCCAGCTGGGGATCGGCGCCGGCGTAGGCGGCGCTTCGGTCGCGTTCAGCGTCTCGAAAAGCTTCTGCAGGAAGGCTGCCTTCTTCGCTGCGAAGACGCTTGGCCCGACAGCCAGGCCCGGGGGCGGTCCTCCGAATGGAATCCATACCTGTGAACCAGGGAAAACATGTTTATTAAATAAAGCTATGAAAACATCACTGTGCCTATATCACCGATAAAATTGTGTAATTTAAATTCAGCAACTAAAAATTGACATTAATTATATTTTTATTTAATAGTCTGGGTTATCTAATAGGTACTACTGAAGCCATTAAAGGCGTAATGGTAAAAGATAAGTATTTTCTTAGCACTCTTTCATGGAAACTAGTATCTCTGTTCACTGTTTTTTGATTGGAAACAGTAGCTTTCCGTCACGGATACGCTACATGAATGATCCAAATATGTTTCCTTGAAATGAGCTCTTTTCATGAACTCTTACTATAAAATAATTGACGCAAACTCGTTTCGAAAACATTTTGATAAGGTCTTTGGCAAACTAACTTCAAAATACATATACACAAAACTCACAAACAAAGAAGTATCTCATCTCCAAATATTTACTTCCAGTTACGAAAATAACTACGTATTTTGGATTAATTTTCATTATCATCCAAAAGAAAGATAACAATAAATTTATGCAAGTATAATCCATATTTTATTTCAAGACGTTTAAACAAGATAGTATCTTTCATATAATCATGTATTTCATATACCGAGGTGACAAAAGTCATGGGTTAGCAATATGCAGATGTACAGATGGCAGTATTATCGCATATAAAAGGTATAAAAGTGCAGTGCATTCGCAGAGCTTTCATTTGTATTTAAGTGATTCACGTGAAAAGGTTTCTGGCGTGATTGTGACAGAACGACGGGAATTAAGACTTAAACACCGATTGGTAATTGGAGCTAGACACGCGAGGTTTTTCATTTCGAAAATTCCTTAGGGAATTCAATATTCCGAGATCCACAGTGTCAGTACGCCGAGAATACCTCATTTCAGGCAAAACCTCTCACCACGGACAAAGCAGTGACCGACAGCCTTCACTTAATGACACAGAGCAGCGGCGTTTGCGTTGAGTTGTTAGTGCTTGCAACATTGTGTGAAAAAACAAATCAATGTGGAACGTACAATGATCGTATCCGTTAGGACATTGTTGCGAAATTAGGCTATAATGGGCTGTGACAGCAAAAAACCAACTCGAGTGCTCTTGCAACAGACGACATCACCTTCATTGCCTCTCCTGGGTTTGTGATCATATCGATTGGACCCTAGACGACTGGAAAGCCGTGGATTGGTCAGATGAGTCCAGATTTCAGTTGGTAAGAACTGATTGTAGCGACTCAAGTATGGTGCAGATCCCAAGAAGCCATGGACCCAAGTTGTAAACAAGGCACTGTGCAAGCTGGTTGTAGTTTCAAACTGGTGTGGACTTTTTATACATGGAATGGACTGGGTCCTCCTGAGTCAGCTGAACCATCAATTGAAGCGATCATTGACTGGAAACTGATATGTTCAGCTACGTGGAGACCATTTAAAGAGATTCTTGAGGTTCATGTTCACCTACAAGAATGGAATTTTTATGGCTGACAATGCACCATCTCACCGAGCCACAACTATTCGCGATTGGTTTGAAGAAAATTCTGAATAATTCGAGCGAGTGATTTGGCCGCCCAAAGATCACCCGACATGGATCTCATCGAACGTTTATTGGACATATACTAGAGGTCAGTTCCTGTACAAAATTCTGCCCCGGCAACATTTTCGCAATTGTCGCAAATATGTAAATGTGAATACCAAGCATTATGCCGCAGATTATGTAGCAGATTAATTAATTATGTGCACACTATTTTGGTGGTTGAAAGCCCTGAGGATGGAAATATATTTTCCGAAACGTTGGCACGCAACCATAGTTTAAATTAAATTTTGCTCCTGCTGACCAAGCCCCATTAACCAGACTCCAATATAATATTTTGGTCGTTAAGCATTCTCCATATGTAAACCAATTGATAAGGGGATAGGTTTGGATAAGGCAAGAGTAACCGTTTCGGAAAGCTAACTGGCTGGGCAAACAGGACAGACTTCTTTCAACGAACTTGGTCCAGAAACTCGTTCATTTTCATGTGCGTACCGAAGATGGCACGTCGAGATGGCGTGGCCGGCTGCTGGGGAGCGTAGGCGTAGGGCTGCTGGGCGGCGTAGAGTGGCTGCTGGGCCGCGTAGGGCGTCCCCGCCCCCGCCTGCGCGGCGAACAGGGCGTTGAGGAAGCTGTTCTTCTTGGCGGCAAAGAAGCCGGGCGCGAGCCACGGGAACACAGGGGCGGGGGCGGGGGCGGCGGCGGGGGCCGGGGGCGGCAGCCCGAAGAGGCTGCTGAGCAGCGCCGCCTTGCGGTCCACGAACGCCTGGGAGTCGACGAGCGGCGGGAAGAAGGCGGGCTTGGCCGGCAGCGCGGGCCGCAGCGCCAGGTACGCCGCCATGGGGTGCGCCGGCGGCGGCGGCGGCGGCGGCGGCGGCGGGAGCTGCCCGCCCGGAGCGCTCACTGGGGCCGTCGCGTTCTCATTGTCCGCTGGCTCTGCACAAACAGGCGCTCTATGTATATGCCCAATAAGACCATGGGTAGCCGATCCTCGGTGGCCGAGATCGCTAAAGCAGTAATGTCGTAGCGATATCGGATCCAAGGATCGCAGGTTCGAGTCCCGCCTCGGGCATGGTTGTATTTGTCTCGGTCCTTTCACCCCTATCATCACCATACCATATCTTCACATTACCATAACGGTAAACTCAATAGTGGTCACTAATGCCGTAGATGTTAAATAACGGCAACCTTAAATAACGAAAATAAATAAATTAATTTTTTTTTTTAAAAAATCCTGACTTGTCACCCGATTCTATACAAACGTACTATCCTGCTCTGCTACCCAAAAATGTCAATTAGGTTCAACTTCATACCCATATCCAAGAATCAAAAGTCGGCATTCCAGAGACTTACTTAGACCTCCATAAATTATGAGAAAAGAAAGCAGTTAATAACAACAACAATAACTTATAAATACATTCGAGTTGCCAGAGGAACCTTCCTGGACACTCATCTTTAATTAATTAACATTAAATTGTAAGTTAAAAAGTGTGTGAAAAATGCTTTGTTTCTATATCTGTATAATTTTGTGTGATTCAGACATGAAAGGCCTAACAGGCAGAACAAGGATTAATATTTTTTTAAGGAGGCGCACGTTTCCTTTGCCAAGCCAGGCGGTCCAACCACCTGACTGACGGTGGCTGCGCTATTCGAAATCGCGGGTTCAGAGTTCGAGTCGAACGTGAGTCTTACTGATGAACGCCACATATCGCATTCAAACTTCATTTGAAGTCATTTGAAGCACCTACACTCACAAATATAATATTGTTTGCAAATTGCTAGTAATATGCGTATTAACAATGTGAGAGATCTTAAAAACTACAGGTGCTACAGAATGCCACAGACTTTCCCGTATTAGTTTTCTATTTCCTTGGGTCTTCGCTAGCTATTCGGAATTGCCACAAACTCTTTCTTGCCAGCTGTCATCTATCACCGCCAAAAGTACATTTTTTGTAATTTTCTTAATTTTTCGGTTTCCTATTGGTAGGACGGAAACATTAATTTTAGAATATTAAAGACCACAAAAACCTAGTCATAAATGGGTATTTTCTTTTAAAAAAGATGTGCCGTTCCAGAGAAAATGGCGTTTTAGCGCTACTAAAAATGCAAAATTTGAAGCTCATTTTCACAGAAAATGATTGAGTGTTCAAAATACTATATTTGAAGTTATTTAAAGCACTTATACTCACAAATATAATAATGTTTACAAATTGCTGCTAATGTGCATATTAAAAATGTGAGAGATCTTTCAAAAAAATTACAATTATGAATCTTTTAAAAAAACAAAAATATAACTCAAAATAAACTTTACTCTATACTTAAGAGTGTAATTAGCACTATCCGTTACAAAAGTTTCAAGAAAAATTTGCAGCTATATACGAGAAAATGGCGTTTGAGCATTTCTAAAAATGACGAAATTTGAGCTACTTTTCACAGAAAACGGTTGTGTTTTCCAGAAACTTTACTTGACATTATTTAAAGCATATATACTCGTAAATATAATAATGTAAAAAAATAGCCGATAATGTAAATATTAACGACGTGAGAGACAAGTAAAACAATTTACATTTTTATAATTTTTGAAAAAAACAACCGATAGACCAAAATGGCTTTTATGTCATTGATAGAGTACATTTACCACTATCCCTACCAAAAGTTTAAAGAAAAAATTTGGAGCCGTTTTTGAGAAAATCTTGTTTTTGTATTTTTTTTAAATTGCACATATTGCACGCAATATTGCACGAAAACTACCAAAATTGTGAAAAACAATTACATGAACTTTATTAAAGAACTCAATATGCAGAACAAATTTTATTTGAAGAAAAAATCTCTATCTTCAATTTTGTAGTTGGAGAAAGACGCCGAAAAAAATTCAAACTTTCACAATTTTCGAAAATTCAGAGCTGTACGTGAAAATCGGACCTATGCCATGTTAAAAAGTGTATTTTCCTCTATTGATACAAGAAATTTAAAGAAAAAATTTGGAGCCGTTTTTGAGAAAATGTTGAAAATCCCCGGGGTGCTTCATATAAAATACCCCCAAATTTTGAAGAATCTTTTTCAAAATCTCAAAGCTTTGACTAGAATCTGGGGAATATCTGGGGGATAGAAACTGGGGAATATCCATTTTGGAAGAAATCGTACGTATGGTTTAGGCGCTAGCAGTGTTCACAGACGGACGGACGGACGTTTTCCTTTCAATTGATTTTTCCGTATCAAGGACCTAGAAAACATGGTTTCTGGCTACACCACGTGTTAGGGGATTTTTTTCTTAATTTAGCAACAGGTTTTATCTACTTTTTCATTTTCACTGCCCGGCAATTAATTTTTTTCCGCCGAAAATTGGCCATTTTTTCGCGCAGCATTACATAACTTTCCCTATACTACGTATATCACTCCGTGTATACGTACGTATACGGGAAAGTAAAAAGAACTCAAAATAAACTTCACATCATATTAAAAAGTGTAATTAGCACTGTCCGTTCGAAAAGTTTGAAGAAAAAATGTGGAGCCATTTATGACAAAATGGCATTTGAGTGTTTCTGAAAATGCCGAATTTTGAGCTGGTTTTCACAGAAAAATGTTGAGTTTTCGAGAAACTTTACTTGACATTATTTAAAGCACATATACTCATGAATTTAATAATGACAACAAATCCCCGCTAATGTAAATATTACCAACATGAGAGACAAGTCAAAAAAATTACATTATTGCAATGTTTGAAACAACAAAAGAATAGAGCAATCTCTTAGAGTACATTTAGCACTATCCCTACGAAAAGTTTAAAAAGAAAATTTGAAGTCGTTTTTGAGAAAATCGTATTTTTGTATTTTTTAAAATTTCACATATTGCACGCAATATTGTACGAAACCTACTAAAATTTTCAAAAGAATGTACATGACCTTAAAGAAAGTACTCACTATGAAGAACAAATTTCATTTGAAGGAAAAATATACATCTTCAATATTGAACTTGGAGGAAGACGCCGTATAAAATTCAAACTTTTGCAATTTTCAAAGATTCAGAGTTAACCGTGAAAATCGGATCTACGCCATCTTAAGAAGTGTATTTTACTCTATTCTTACAAGATATTTAAAGAAAAAAATTGGAGCCGTTGCGAGAAAATTTTGAAAACGTTCGGGGGGCCTTATGTAAAGTACCACAAAAAATAAAGTATGTTTTTGAAAATCTCAGAGGTTCGACTCAGGCCAGATGGCAGAGGTTTCTTCAATTGGGAAAAAATCGTACGCATAGTTTAGGCGCTAGTGTTGTTCACAGACGGACAGACAGACGGAGGTTTTGCTTTCAATTGGTTTATCAGTATCAGGGACCCACAAAACAGGGATTGTGACTACACCACTTGTTAGGGTATTTTTTTCTTAATTTAGCAACTGAATTTATCCACTTTCTCGTTTCCACGGCGCGGCAACGAACTTTTTTCTCCCGAAAATTCGCCATTTTCCCCACAGCAATACGTAACTTTCCCTAGACTACGTATATCACTCCGTGTATACGTATGTACACGAGAAAGAAAAACATTGGATACGTCTTGTCTCTAAGTATGGTAAATTACTTCCTCTAACACATTGTGTAGTCATCCGTATTTTGTGGTTCCTTGATCCAGAAAAATCGATTGACGACAAAACGTATTGTCTGTCGGAGTATGACTCCGTCCGCTTTCGGTTAACGTAAAGAACTTCAAGTGTTGTTCACAGACACCGGACGGACAGATGGATAGACAGAGGGACGGACAGACGGACGTTTTGCTTTCAGTTGGTTTTTCGGTATGAAGAACCCACAAAACAGGGATTCTGGCTACACCACGTGTTAGGGGTTTTTTACTTTCCCGTATACGTAAGTATACATGGAGTGATATACGTAGTATAGGGGGTTTTTCCGTGCAAAATTTCAGGTTTTCTGACAGTGAGTCTCAGATTTTTTTCATATTTTATTACATTAATCTACTAATGATGAACAGTTAAAAGACAATTTATGGAATTAATATCTTCAGCAGTTTAGCAACAATTACGGGTTAAACATGGACGATGACACAACGTACTCAATAATGATAATAATTATGACGTTCATGAAATGAATAAAACTTTAAAAACGGGCATACTATTTTGAAGATAAATGATCATACTTTAAGCAGTTGATAATATATTAAGGATTGAGACATTTGTTTATAATAAAAAATGCTAATAAATTAAACAAATACATTTTTCTTCAAAAGTAATATTTTCTTTTCTTTCGTATTTTACACACTGCAGGAAGAACCAATAAATAACCATTCTGCAAACTGTCACGATGGAATCTTAAAAAATGCATAAGTTATTAAATAAAAAGTATACGCGCATTTTGCTCTTAAGGTTGAAAGTCGCGTGCCTTTGTCCAGCGAGGGGTGACGCAAGGTCGTAAGCAGGCACCGCCAAGTTCATTCCCTAGGGATATCCATCGATGCCTTCGAAGGGATCCTGACACCAGTTTACAGGCTTAGTTTTCGCGTGTTACTGTTCAGTGATACATCGTGATAGAAAATGCCAAAGATTGTGAATACGTTTAACAGGCTTTGGTGCTGCAATCCATTCGGACTCGAGAAGCACATAAGTCGTGTGGGTAAGAGAAAGATTACAGAGGCGATGCGGAAGAAAATATCGAATTTAGTGGTAGGTGAAGCAATATGCGATGTGTCGTCACAAAATATCCAAAATGCCCAATGCAGATCTTAGTGACTCAACTGAAACAGTGAAGTGAAAACGTCAAGTGACGAGGAGTACTTAGCCCCAGGAGTTGCAGAGGAAGCCACTATCAGTAATGTAAACATTTTGTATCCTCTGGGTCAATCACCATTGTCATTGCGAAAACAAACCCGAGAGATATCGTACGCAAGGAAAAAGGTGAGTGCCGTAAATAAAGCAGTTTCTGAATTATTTCATGTGTGTACAGAAAGCAATGATGGAGAAGAAATGTTGACACAATTCAAAGAAACATTTTCAAACGTGAAAACAGCTAATGAGAAATACATGATTTTAACGTGTTTAACAAAAAGTTGGAGTGAACAAAAAATAATGGTCGAATTTGGCGTATCTCTTCATGTAGCTCGTACGGCAAAATTAACACCTCGAAAAGTAGTTTTGCGAAATCCACCATCGCGCCGCAGAGGAAAAAAGTAGCACGCGGAGTGCTGACGAAGAGGGCTGGGCGCGGCGGCTCTAGCAGCTGAGATGAGGTCGTTTACAGAGCGCCAGTAAGATACTTTTATTCATAACTTTAAAACCATTCAAGATTCCATGATGAAATTTACAGAGTAGCTTGAAAGTAGTTTCAGCAATTTTTCTTCCAAAATTCAAGAATTTAAAAATATTATATTTCCATTTATTGCATTTTTTAGAATTTGTTTACTTCCTAATTGTTAAAGACTCACGGTAAAAAAATATCTTTAGCGTAAAATTATCCTTTACATTTCTTCTACAAATAGTGTCACTTTCATATTTTTTGCTTGTTTGCATATCATCGGAAAAAAATCATAACGGAATGTCTACAGACTGTTAAACTAATATTTCAAGTGCCCATTGTTGCTAAACAATGGATGATGAGACAAAAATATTGTACCTGGTTCATTCATATGTAAGGTGGCAAAATATTTTTAAATTCTGAGATGTAGTGTCATATTTCCTACTTTTTTGCATAGAATGACCCTAGGGAAAGTTATGTAATGCTGCGTGAAAAAATGGCCAATTTTCAACAGAAAAAAATTCGTTGCCGGGCCGTGATAAGTGGATAAAACGAAAAAGTGGATAAATCCAGTTGCTAAATTAAAAAAAAAATCCCCTAACACGTGGTGTAGCCAAAACCCCTCTTTTGTGGGTCCTTCATACCGAAAAAACAATTGAAAGGCAAACGTCCGTCTGTCCGTCTGTGAACAACACTAGCGCCTAAACTATGCATACGATTGCGATAGGCGTGCAATGTGTGTAATTTTAACTAGTGGTGCTTCCAACGCACATACTTTCTCGCTATGCCTGTATACGGTCCTTATTGCTATTCCACTACTTCATAAACCAGCAAAAGTATATTATACCAGCAAACGTTTTCCGTTCCGAGGCACGACTCAAAGTCAACGAACCAGCACTTATAACACTACGCCTCACCAACACCGCCTATGTGGAACAGAGCCACAAAAGAATAGAACCGACTTATAAAATGGTAAATGCATTATAAAGAAACAATCGATACGATGGTACATACGCTTTACAAATCCAAGAAGAGAAGTAAAAAATTGTTAAAAGTTAAAAATTTGAACAAATATATATAGGCATTTCCAGTACATTTCTCGCAATTAGTTATATTTTTGTTAAACGTAATTGTTTGGGTTTTATCATTAGAAGCCGGTAATTATCAACATGCGAAAACATGTATTTCAAACATTACCAAAAAAGACAGTGGTGAATCGCTTAACGATGTATAAGTAAGGCAAGAAAGTAATAAGAATTTTTTGGAACCGTTAGGGATATCAAAGTTCATCGCATGCCTTCTGGTTATATTGTATTACAATTTAGCGTTAAAATGCTCATTATTTACTTAAATTGGTTCATACAGATATATACTAGACAACGGTTGATTTGACATGTCATACGCTTCAGAAATCGAATAACAGAGTTGAAAAATTGTTTAAAAGACGCAGTTAGGGAAAACACAGACAAGTCCTGTCTATTTATCTATATTGAATCTATTCGTGAGTAGAAGTACTTCAGACGATTTTCAATAAAGTATCTACACTCTTCAATGTTTTTTACTTTCCCGTATACGTACGTATACACGGAGTGATATACGTAGTATAGGGAAAGTTATGTAATGCTGCGCGAAAAAAATGGCCAATTTTCGGCGGAAAAAAATTAATTGCCGGGCCGTGAAAACGAATAACTGGATAAAACCAGTTGCTAAATTAAGAAAAAAAATCCTCTATCTCGTGGTGTGGTCAAAATCCATGATTTGTTGCTTCTTTATACTTAAAAATCGATTGACGGCATTCCGTCCGTCTGTCCGTCTGTGGTCAACGCTAGCGCCTAAACGTTCGGTCGATTTTCTTCAAAATTGATATTCCCCAGTCGATCTGATTCTAGTCGAAGCTTTGTGATTTTGAAAAAGATTCTTTAAAATTTGGGGGTACTTTATATGAAGCCCCCCGGGGATTTTCAACATTTTCTCAAAAACGGCTCCAAATTTTTTCTTTAAATTTCTTGTATCAATAGAGGAAAATACACTTTTTAACATGGCATAGGTCCGATTTTCACGTACAGCTCTGAATTTTCGAAAATTGTGAAAGTTTGAATTTTTTTCGGCGTCTTTCTCCAACTACAAAATTGAAGATAGAGATTTTTTCTTCAAATAAAATTTGTTCTGCATATTGAGTTCTTTAATAAAGTTCATGTAATTGTTTTTCACAATTTTGGTAATTTTCGTGCAATATTGCGTGCAATATGTGCAATTTAAAAAAAATACAAAAACAAGATTTTCTCAAAAACGGCTCCAAATTTTTTCTTTAAACTTTTGGTAGGGATAGTGGTAAATGTACTCTATCAATGACATAAAAGCCATTTTGGTCTATCGGTTGTTTTTTCAAAAATTATAAAAATGTAAATTGTTTTACTTGTCTCTCACGTCGTTAATATTTACATTATCGGCTATTTTTTTACATTATTATATTTACGAGTATATATGCTTTAAATAATGTGAAGTAAAGTTCTCAAACGCCATTTTCTCGTATATGGCTGCAATTGTTTTCTTGAAACTTTTGTAACGGATAGTGCTAATTACACTCATTAGTATAGCGTGAAGTTTATTTTGAGTTTTTTTTGTTTTTTTCAAAAATTATATAAATGTAAATTTTTTGAAAGATCTCTCACATCTTTCATATGCACATTATCCGCAATTTGTTAAGATGATTATATTTGTGAGTGTAAGTGCTTCAAATAACTTCAAATAAAGTATTTTGAAAACTCAAAAATTTTCTGTGAAAATGAGCTTCAAATTTCGCATTTTTAGTAGTGCTAAAACGCCATTTTCTCTTAAACGGCACATAATTTTTAAAAGAAAATTGCCATTTACGACTAGGTTTTTGTGTTCTTTAATATTTTAAAATTAATGTTTCTGTTCTACCAATAGGAAACTGAAAAATTAAGAAAATGACAAAAAAATGTACTTTTGGCGATGATAGATGGCAGCTGGCAAGAAAGAGTATGTTGCAATTCCGAATAGCTAGCGAAGACCCAGGAAAATAGAAATCTAATACGGGAAAGTCTGTGCCATTCTGTAGCACCACTAGTTTCCTGCAACATCACATTCATCAAATTAAAATTCCCCTCGGGGATCGAACTCGGTACCTTCTTTATTGAACATCTCAACCCGAACGTGCATTAACCAACGGCGCTACGAGACCCACCGACGGGACAACTGCTAATATTTCAGTCAAAACGTACTTGTATCAATTCTATCATTAGGAGGGCGGTAATTGTCAACATGCGAAAAGCATGTCTTTCAAAAAATATGACCAAGAAAGGCAGTGGTGAACTGCTTACTCCACACAATTTATCGGATGATCGGCATTTGGAAAATAACTACTGCGAGAAAGTATGTGCCATTCTATAGCACCACTAGTTTATTTATATATTATTTACCTTCCCTTCTTACACACGTGCAGAAAATTTAATGAAAAAATTTGGAGCGGTTTTTGAGAAATTTTTTTTTGTAAATTTGAATCGCAATTTGCGCAAAAACTATTCGTTTTTCCAAAAAATGGTACATGACCTTATTTGAAGTGCTAATTTTGTACAACCGACTTTGTCTGAGGCGAAAATCTCTATCTTCAAATTTGCAGTTTTTAACCCGGCTGCGGTCCTCAAATATACTCCTTCTCAAGGTCCATGGGTCCAAATGGACCCATATAATTTCTCTTGCAAATTATTTACTTTTCCACTGATCATATTTAGTATTCTTAATAGGAAGTTAAAGTTATACACCAAAATGTTAATTATACACATTTATTTTATCTATAAGGTCGTGCAATTGTGTAAAATAATGGTCTCTGAATATGATAGCAAAATAATGAACTGCACATATAGAAAAATTGTATTACACCCATGTAATACAAATGTAATATGTAATACATGATTTTTATCTGTAAAAGTTGTTATCTGAAGCAACGAAAAGTAATTTTGTTATGTTTTGTAACACATTACATTTTCCCCTTTTTCGAATAGAATATAAAAAACATAATTTTTAAAATGGTGAATTTTCCATCAGATTTCTAGTTTTCTTCTCATGATGAAGTTTGTGGCTGCATTTAATAACAGCTTTACAAACGATTCCCCAAGTTTTCTATAAAAAGTGTTATTTTTTATAACATTTTATTAGCAATCCGAATTTGCTTTTGTGGAAAAAAAACGTTTGAATTGATGTAAAATGTTTATTTTGTCATAGAGAACCACAATAGGCCACAAAAATGTATTTTTTCTATGAATAAGAACTAATCATATCAACAGCTACCTTTGTAGAATTATAGATTGTCATTATTTCTGGTTTCTTTTCTGTAGATTCGCAGCCTCTTGCATCATTGTAAAGAGTGCTTTGATTGGCAACACACTTGTTCACTCGTGACACATACGATACTAATGTCAGGTAACTCGCAAAAGCGAAAGTAGAATATTAGTTTGTTGTGCCCTTTGTCTGGAGAAGTTTTGGCGGTATAGAAGATTTGTTTTTGCGCATAGTTCACCGAGAGTGATGTCCCGTTTGAGAAGTTCCTGACAAAACTGGTATGATGTAAAGAAAATTTCAGGAGTTATATTGTTATCCTTCAGAAGTGAGGATTATTGTAGCACAACTTTTATTCCCATATTTTATTCTCTGGGTTGCCCTTCTTGTTTGTCAGAGGTTGTGCATTTCACACGTAACGTGTTTCATTCAACATTTCCCTCCGTATTTGCCAAGTCTTTGGCATGTGCTGCCGAAATTCACAATTACCTCGGAAAACGCCTAATTATTCATTGATTGTTACATGCAATTGAAGATTCCACATTATCGGAAGAGGAAGAAACACATCAGAACACTACGTTCTAGTTTTACAAAGAACCGTCTTGCCGTAGTTTAGAGAGCTGAGATTGCTCCCACCTCTTCGTAGAAATTCGATAGTATTTTCGTAGTTTGATAGTATTATTCGACGAAATATTGTTACTGTACACCTTATGAGAAGATAAAGTCTCCAATGACAATACAGTCCTTCCATAGCTTCTACGAATTTACGAGTTATAATATGAAATTTCTAACGAGTGTTCAACATGAGAAATGTTACGGGTCCAAATGGACCCGAAGAACGTATGTGTAAAAAAAATTATAATTCATTTTGTATAGAAAATAAATTAATGACATTTTATGTAGGGGTAGAAAACTGTCAAAAAATAATTGTCATGGAGTATCAGAACGATCGCACCATTTTCTTAAGCTGTACAAGAAATTAAAATTGTATTTGGGTCGAAATGGACCCGAGGACCACAGCAGGGTTAAATAGTTTTTTGAAATTTTCGAAAAATAGGGCCTATCAACGAAAATTATGCCTACGTCATTCCCTTAAACGTTCTTTGCACTATTCAACAACAAAATATAATCAAAAAATTTGGAGCCATTTTTTTTTTAATTTACAAAATCTCAAAATGGGCTTCATGTAAAGTATCCTCAAATACTAAGATATCGGTTTCAAATTCAAGAGGCCGTGAGACGAGTAAAAACCATTGGTTAATATCAGTTTTGAAGAAAGTCGACCGAACGGTTTTAGGCGCTAGCGTTACCACAGACGGACAGACGGACGGACGGACGGACAGACGGACGGAATGCCGTCAATCGATTTTAAAGTATGAAGAAGCAACAAATCATGGATTTTGACTACTCCACGAAATAGAGGATTTTTTTTTCTAAATTTAGCAACAGGTTTTATCCACTTTTTTGTCACCAGACCCCTGCTATAAGAGATTTTGTGGCGAAAATTCCCCGTTTTTCCGCCGCACGATTACATAACTTTCTCTTCTTAAGAAGTATTCGTAAGGCGAGAAAGTAAAAAATTACAAAAACTATATTTTCTCAAAAACGTCTCCACATTTTTTCTTTAAACTTTTGTTAGGGAGAGTGCTAAATGTACCCTATGAGATGACATAAAAGCCATATTGCTATATTCTTTTGTTTTCTCAAAAATTGCAAAAATGTATTTTTTTGACTTGTCTCTCACGTCGTTAATATTTACACTAGCGGCGAGTTGTTCACATTATTAGGTTTATGAGTACATGTGCTTTAAATAATGTCAAGTAAAGTTTATCGGAAACACAACCGTTTTCTGTGAAAACTAGCTCAGATTTCCGCATTTTCAGAAACGCTCAAACTCCATTTTCTCATATATAGTTAAAAAAATTCTTCAAACTTTTCGATCGGATAGTCCTAATTGCACTCTTTAATATGATGTAAAGTTTATTTTGAGGTATTTTTTTGTTTTTTCAAACATTTCACATATGTATTTTTTTAACATGCACATTACCAGTAATTTGTAAACATTATTATATTTCGGAGTGTAAGTGCTTCAAATAAGTTTAAATAAAGTATTTTGAAAACTCAAACATTTTCTGTGAAAATGAGCTTCAAATTTCGCATTTTTAGTACCGCTAAAACCCAATTTTCTTTAAAATGGCACATAATTTTTAAAAGAAAATTGCCATTTAGGACTAGGTTTTTGTGTTCTTTAATATTTTAAAATTAATATTTCCGTTCTACCAATAGAAGAATTAAGAAAATGACAAAAAATGTACTTTTGGTGGTGATAGATGGCAGCTGGCAAGAAAGAGTATGTGGCAATTCCGAATAGCTAGCAAAGACCCAAGGAAATAGAGAACCAATACGGGAAAGTCTGTGCCATTCTTGAGCACCACTGGTTTTTTCTTAATTTAACGACTGGTTTTATCCACTTTGTCGTTATCACGGCCCGGCAATGAATTTTTTTCTACCAAAAATTCGCAGTTTTTTCGCGCAACTTTACATAACTTTCCCTATATTATGTATATTACTCCGTATATACGTATGTATATGGGAAAGTAAACAAAGGCACAAGTTTTTTTGTCAGATACACGGTTCAACAAATTATGTTGAAAAGTCTTAGCTCTTTAAAATGTAACATTTCATAAACGGGTAGATTTTGTGTATTTTGCGCTTGACATTTATGCATTTTCTAAAAAAAATTCATAAATCATCCACGTTTTCATCCACGAATAGAAATGGTGCAAGTCTTATTTTCGTTGAACTATCGATATTTTTGAAAATCGCGTATGGAAGCCACATTTGGAAACCACAAAATGGAAGATAGAGATTTTTGTCTTACACAAAATTGGTTCTAATTGAAAACTAGTGGTGCAAAAGCACGTATTTTCTTGCTAGTGAAACTAGTTATTATGCAATACTGTTTTATACCACAATTTCTTTCCGTATTTACACATCTCAGTCATAATTTTTTGTACAACTCATTTCAAATTATTGAACATTTGGTGCGAAAATTAAATAGTTTCAAGCAATAGATTCATAACTTTAAATGAAAAAGCGCCAGAAAGTAAAAATATATTTTTGACATTGAATTTCATTGTATAAGGTATGCCGTGTATTCACGAACAGATAGTAGTATCCTATAAGCATTGAATTCATGGTACAAGGTATGCCGTGTATTCACGAACAGATAGTAGTATCCTATACTGCGATTTTTGTAGGAAGAGCTCTCAAGATAACTCAAATCCCATCTTCGCGATGGAATATGTCACGGCATTTCGCGTCTTTTCTCGGTCTTGCCGGTAGAAGTCGCATGATTGTAAGCACTGCTTCATACGGTCGCGACCGTGCGAAATCTAGCGGAACGACTGTGAATGATACGAAATGCCGTGACATATTCCATCGCGAAGATGGGATTTGAGTTATCTTGAGAGCTCTTCCTACAAAAATCGCAGTATATCTAAGAGATATTATTAAACACTATGGTATTGTAATATTCTACAGGTATATAAAAGAACTCGTTTATATTACCGGGAACACAACACAGTCGTCACTATCTTTTCTGTTATCAGTTCGGTGTTACAACAATGGGTTACAACCATCGACAATGGCTCATCTATTCGTTTTCCAATTTAACACGAACCAAAAGACGGAATTTAAAATGAAATAACAGAAATATATATACAGGATGAGTCACGTAACTTTAGCACCTCCTGTAACTTTTGAACGGTTGAAGTTATTGCAATGCAGTTTTCACGGAAGTGCAAGAGGGGAAGGGGCTAATAGATACTTGCATTAATTTCTATTTTATCACTTGTATTTTACGAGATTTTTTAGGTAACTTTGTTTTTCAAATGGAACTATACATATATTTTCAGTCCACCATGACGAGCGTAAAAGGACGAATCCAATGATGTACGTATTGTCATATGTTAGATAAACATTTTTTGATTAATTTTGATTTTTGCGACTGAGGTTTAACGGACATTTTGAATAGTCCACCACACAAGGTCACGCAGCGCTCCACCAGCAACGCGCGCCCGGGCAAGGGAAGGGAGATTTGAAGATACGAAACATATTCCAAATATTCACAAAACCATTGCCAGTTTTTTCCTGAACTGTGCTTTCCATCCTTCCGCATTTTCAGATTTTCGACTTTCTTTGATTGAAGGAATTAGGGGATGGAAAATAAGGATTTGTCATAAGTTTGTATCGTAATAAAATTGTTTATAACTTCAACTCCATTTAATGGGGCTTCATAAGGTACGTATTAATGGGATCTTGAAACAAAAGCACAATAAGAATAAATAATTAAGACTGTACAAAAAATATTGCGTATTTTGAGCAAACAATTTCAATGTTAATAAGAATATAATAATAACTTAGGTATAGAAATAATCTTAATTCAATAAATACTACTTAATACAAATCCGTATTTTCAATCCCTAAGAAACACAAAATATCTGAAAATGGATCAGGATGGAAAGGAGAGTTCAGGAAAAAATGCAACAATTTTGTGAATATTTTTCGTATTCTCAAGTACTAAAATCCCTTCCCTTTCCCGACCCCGCGTTTGCTGGGGGAGCGCTGCGTGACCTTGTGGGGCTGACAGTTACAACGAAAATATCCGTTAAACACTAGTCGCAAAAAAATCACAATTACTCAAAAAAATGCTTATCTAACATATGACAATATTTATATCTTTGGATTCGTCTTTTACGCTTGTCATGATAGACTGAAAAAATATGTATAGTCCCATTTGAAAAAACAAAGATACCTCAAATATCTCGTAAAATACAAGTGATAAAAGAGAAATCAATACACATATCAATTAGCCCCATTCCCTCATTCACTTCCGTGAAAACTGCATTGCAATATCTTCAACCGTCCAAAAGTTACAGGAGGTGCTAAAGTTACGTGACTCACCCTATATATAATAACATATATAATATAATATATATAAATAATAAATATATATATAAATAATATATATAAATAATATATATATAAATAATAAATATATATAATATAATATAATATATATAATAACAATAATAAAATGAAATATGAAATATACAAATTCCAACTTATGTAGCATCCAACTGCGTGATTTCGGAGCAGGCGACTGATAGTTAGCAATCTTTATTTCATGTTTATTTCAAATAGGTTTTAAATAATTTCTAAAAGATTAATTTGTAAACGTATGACAAAAGCTCCAATGTAAGAAACGAACAAAAAAATAAAATATAATATACTTCTAATATACGTAGCATTCACCTTACTCAAAACAGCTCTGAAGGTACTACAGTACAGGTATTAGGAAGCGACGGATTTACAGAGCGGACAACTAATTTGACGCCCAATTACTCTACAAATACTCATATTTTCGAATCATTCAACTTGCACTGATTTGAAGATCTGTTTTTGAGGAACACATTTCACATTTCACATGAGACCTGCACCATTCTCTTAAACGTCCCTTACGCTAAGGTCCAAATTTAATCGTCTCCTGTATTATTTCAGTAGTATACCTTTCCGTTGCGGCTCTCACACGCAACCAATCGTAATGAATTAGGTCTCTAAAGAAAGATAATTTCACGGAGACGAATTACACTTTGACTTGGATTCTGACTGCTCACGTGTTAGAGGATTTTTATATAAATTTAGCAACTAGACTTACCCACTTTTTCGCTTCCAGTGTCCAGTAATAAGAATTTTTTTTCCAAAAATTCGCGTTTTTTTTCGCGCAGCTTTACATTACTTTCTCTTCTTAAGACGTTCCTTCTGAAGCGCAGAAAAGTAAAAAGGTGAAAAAATAATAATGGTGAATTCGAATTTCCGACGCTTCGTTTGATGTGGTGTCATAGAAAAGTAGAAATAAGACCGACCTCTCATGTAGCTTAATTATATATCATAACCTTAATTGAAATTAGCTAAATTAGGTTTTATCTCTAAAAATACGAATTAAATATAATACGAAATAATTTGATATTACCACCGAATGCGGCATTGTTGCAGCGATGCATATTTGAGATGTTCATCGTTGAACGGCGACATGATCAGATAAGATAAGGCTGTGTAATTTACTTAACGTTAATGTTACAATATCTCTATGTTCAATAAAATTATATATTCACCTGTATTACAGTTAGGAAGAATGTGTATATAGAAATGCATAAATAATTTTGTAATTTCGAATGCGTTCATAATGCGATACATTGGATGGCCGTTCGCTCTGAATGTCCGATTTATAAGGGAAATTCGTCTATTGTTGATTTACATTACGGCAATATACATACAGCTAGCATATATGTGCTGTAGCGGCACTTCTAGTTTGCTGCCGCATTATAACTTTCTGTATACTAAGTATATAACTCCATATTGTACGCATTGTATTTTATTTCCTACATCGAACGTAAAAAGTGGTACAATGTAATTCAGTGCGTACTTCATACTTTCTCGTATCCACGTTTATGGGGCAGACAAGCAACGCCCGAAGTGACATCTCGTGATGAAAGTTGTAAGTTGTCCGGTGACCGCAGTTTGTATTCCACCATAAGTTGTGTATGTTGAAGTGAAAGTATTCGAGTAAATTGATGCATAGAAAGAAAAAGTAGAATGAGTAAATCTGCGAGTAAAAGGAAGAGGAAAGACGCAAAAAATTGTGTTCCTCACTGAGCAAAATTAAAAAAACCTTAATTTGGAATTTTATTGTTTCCCAAATCGCGAGTGGGAAAGAAAGCATTAATGGCACATGTGGACAAACTAATGTACATGGTCTGTGTTCTAGCAAATAACAAAGGGCCGATTCTGCATCATAAGTAATTTAATTAAATTTTATTAGATATAGGTGATAACATTGTAAAGAAATGTGTAATCTAAATAAAACACTCTTATATTTATTATCATGTAAACTTCGTTCAAACAAAACGGTCCTTAAATTAGGCAGCTACAAAGATTTTTAAGATTCATAATTTAGCTTCAATAGCTGGTATAAAATAAGTAAATAGAAATTTTCAATTTTGGGAATAAGAGATGATAAAAAAATCTTCATGCCGACGAACAAGAATATGAACGTGATCGACTGATGAATAGACAAAAAAATGACAAATGTGTATTGCAAGTATGTATTTAGATAAGTGAAGCTGAGTGTAATGATCATGAGAATCTTTTAACTTAAAATCACCGTTTTTCATTAAATTCCAAATACGGAACAGATACAATTTTTCTTCCGTGTCAATTACTGCACGATTTTTACATGAGTAAGGGCCAGCGGCGTAGCTTCAACTGGTATCACCTGGGGCAAAGCTAATGGTGTCACCCCTCCATAACTTACGTATAAAAGTATCTATTGCTGCATAGATTTTACATTATTTTATTAAAATACAAACATATTTGCACATAATAGTTATTTATAGTATATTAAAAATTCTATGTAATTAAGAATAATTGCAATATAATTTTTAAATAAATAGTTTTAAAATTAAACAACTTATCAACAAATGTAAGTTATTTATAAAACATCTTTACGATATTTTAGGGCAGCAAACATATTTATAATTTCATTAAAATCTATCTTTATTGCAATGTCATTTTCTCTTGACAATAGAGCCAAATCAGTCTTGATTAATATATAAAATTTTTAAGTAAATGATTTAAATTGTATAATTCCAACTATAAAATATTTTAATTGGTGTAACCCCTAGAATGGTGTCACCCGGAGCGCGTAGCCCCCCTTGCGCCCCCCTAGCTACATCACTGGTAAGGGCACTTGATTTCCAACATTTCAAATCCTTGCCAATTCTTAATTATCCCATCAGGACTGCAGGCTAACTATGGCTGCTTAAAAGAAATTATAAGACCCGTCTTATTCCCGCATGGACTTCCTTTACACTATGTACATGAAAACTTTCTTCCCTTTATTTAAACTTTTCTGTTGGAATATTCCGTCATCAATAGGTTGAAAACTGCAAGTAATAGTTATTAGCATTATGTCTAATATAATATATATTAATAATATGTATAATTCGAGATTCCTGTGCGATATACCTATTTTCACTGTACACGCGGCAATACTCACTTCTCCTTCGATCACCGGATTATTGCGAATTGCTGCCGCTAGAGCGCAGTGTCGTCGGAAAAAATTCAACTTGCCTGCCCCATAGAAATTCTGATACAGAAAAACACTCTGATACAGAACAGGGGATTTGTTTCTCCTGTAAGTAGTGACATACTTTCTCGAATACGTAGTTTATGTATAATACACGTTTCGTAGGTTCGTGAGTCCGAAAAAGTACCTTTTCGCAAAACATTTTTTAGGCCTTCGCTCGTCTGTTCGTGAAGACGACTAGCGCCTGAACCGTACACAGAATTTTCATCAGAACTGACATTCTTCGATCAATCTGAGTGATGTGACGAATTTTCGGTATTAGCTAGGTCGAATTCTGCCGCTCTTTGGAGAAGAATTCTCGCCGGTTGATCTGATCAGGAGTTCTACGTGGTTTCTCCTATCAATACCAGCCAAAAGCCGGAGCTAAACCTTAATAAACAGGCGACTGATCTAGCCCGAGTTATAGACTTTTCTTCACTTATGACCCTCACAATCATAGTAATTGAAAACACGGTTTTTGAGTTTTTCGTGACACATTAAATCGGTACTACAGTTTCAAAATGTTCTCAGAACTGGTAACTTATTTAAACTTATTTTCTCGTATAGAGCAAAGCAATTTTCAGTGAAAAGCAAGGGCATTTCAGAAATTGTAAAAGTAAAATATTTGTAACTTTCTACATCTACATTGTAAAAGACTGAGTTTTGTTCTTAATGAAATCTTTTCTTCAAATTAACTTGTTTTAATAACGTCAATTACATTTTTTTAAAATATGAGTGGTTTTCGTGTAGTTTTGAGTAAAATCTTAGCAATTAAAACTGCTTTAAAAAGATTTCCTTAAAAGAGACTCCACGTTTACTCTTAAATTTTATCCGCGCACACGGAATTATGCCGTATTATTGCTCAATAATGTGGCGTAGGTCCGATTTTCTTACCTCTGAAATTTTGAAAATTGTAAAAGTTGATTTTTTTGAACTCGTTTTTGTTCATCTTCAGTACTGAAGATACGTGTTTCTTAATACACTCCTTTCTTCAATATCATATATTCAAATAATTTTATGTTCACTTCTTTGAAAATTAATAGTAGGTTTTGTGATATTTTGAATTAAATATGTGTAAGAATTACTGCAATATTGAAAATTTATTTTAAACAGCAAAACGTTACCCGCGTCACGTTCTCCCCCATACGTCACGTATAATGTTTACTATTTTTTTGACCAAATAAATCAAAATCAATTCAAATACTGTAAATCTGGGACTCATAAAGCGTTTGATTAGTGCTAATGTGTGAGCTCGTCATCTTCTGCACGGGTTTCAATTCCAGCCTGAGTAAATATGTTTTGTTTGTTTGTTCCTTTAAACTTATTGTAATAATGGAGCACGATAAACTTGATTCAGTAGAAGAAGTCCTATTTTCATTTAAACTTTTGAATTTTCAAAAAATGAAAGATACGAATATTTCTCACTTTGTTAATTAAAAGTTCAAAGTGATACCTGAAGTGTTGGCAGTACAGATGTTGCAATCATATGATATTACATAACCGTAAGAAAGAAAGTAGTACGTGGTCTTGTAGTACCCTTAATTATTTAATATATAAATTTCATTACATGGCTCACTTGATAAAGTATTCTTTCAGAACCCAGAGATGGCGCTCTTCGCGTTCGAAAATATAAAGGAAAGGAAATCAAATTGAAACAAGCACCGGTTTTGGTTTTTTTACACTTTCCCACTTTTGACTTATTTTCTTCGCAATAAAAGTCAATTTCAAGATTCACTTTCTAAAATGATAAGTTAAATTCAACAAGTAGAATGTGTGTTGCTCTGTGAATTTAAAATCATTTTAACACTTCAATAAGAAAATTGTCTGTATAAACTAGTCTATATTATTAATGAATCTAGCCACAGATTATTCACAACAGTTAAAAAATTTTATTCAGATTTTCAGGACGAAAAATGGAAGTTTACATAGCAACGTTTCAGGGTATATTTTTTCCCCATCTTCAGACTATCAACAGTAAACAATAAAGAAAAGGAGGAATAATCCAAACATTGACAAGAGAATGAATAAGTAGTTATAAAATATTATTCATATTCAAATAAAAATATTCATTCAATATTGAATATTTTTTGATCTTCATTTGAAAGATATATCGAGTATATCGATTTTGGTTATATGGAGTACTATTCTTTATTTTTTACGAAATTAACATTTTCAATACAATAATATTTTATAACTACTTATCCATATTCTTGTCAATGTTTGAATTATATATCATTTTCTTTACTGTTTATAGCCTGAAGATGGGGGAAAATATACCCTGGAACGTTGCTATGTAAACTTTCATCTTTCTACTTGGAAATCTGAATAAAAACATTTTTGTCTCTTGTGAATTATCTGTGACCAGTTTCATTTAATAACATTAAACTCATTTATATCCTGAAAATTCGCTTCCTCTGAGCGGAGCGCCCTTACCTGAGGACGCGATGGAGGCCGCCCAGCTGCTGGACGCCAGCAGCAGCGCCAGCCCCGCTGAGAAGACGCGCATCGCGATCACGGAATGTGTGACCCCCGAGGGACACGGAGTTTATATGTTCGCGCCACCAAAGCGGCTTAACGATCACGAGAGCCGCAGCTGCGGCGCGGATTAGCCGCAGCCGGATGCGCTGGGTTTAGATGCAGGTGGCCGTGCTCCGCGAAGCCGCTCCAGACGACGCAGCCTCACGGGGAGAAGTGAAGCTCTTGAAAGACCCGTTTGAACCCATGTAAAAACCTCATTATTTCGGTACATGTACTACTTGAAACATTATACATCAGCATTCTTTCAAATATTTTGTGCTTATAACAAAAACATGTTGAAATTAGTGGTGCTACAGAATGGCACAAACTTTCCCTTTTTTTTCTATTTCCTTTGGCCTCCGCTAGCTATCCGAACTCTCCACATACTCTTGTCAGTTGCCATTTATCGCCGCCCAAACTACATTGTTTTTGGCATATTAATTTTTTTGGTTTCTCAATAATTGAACAGAATTAATATGAAAGAAAAGTAAAGCCTCCTCCTAAATGGAAATTTTCTTCGAAATAATTGGAGCCATTTCAAGAAAATGGTGTTTACGTACAACTGTAAATAAGAAATATGAAGCTCTTTTTCACAGCGAAGTTTTGATTTGTCGATAAACTCCATCAAACATTATTTGAAGCACATTAACAAATAACAAAAACGTTCACAAATAGCAGAAAATATACATATTAACGGTGTCAGAGATCTTTCAAAAAAATTACATTTGTGTAATTTTTTTAAAAAAAAAAGAAAAAAATCCCAAAATGAACTTAAGTCATATTGAACAGTGTAATTAGCACTATCGGATTCAAAAGTTTGAAGAAATAATTTAGAGCCATTTATGAGAAAATGGCGTTTTAGCTTTTCTGAAAATGCGGAATTTTGAGCTAGTTTTCACACAAAACGGTTAAGTGCTAAAAAATTTAACATTATTTAAAGCACACGTACTCATAAATATAATAGTGGGAATAAATCGCCGTTAATGTAAATATTAAAGACATGAGAGGCAAGTAAAAAAAATAATTTTGTAATTATTGAAAAAAGAAAAGAATGGAGCAATATAGTTTATTTTAGAAAGAAGAATAGAATAATAAAGTTTAATAGAATAGAGTTTTTTTAGATCTTGAACGCTACCGTGTTCCTTCACACCTCCTTGCAATTAGTTCTGGTATCGAGATTTTCTTCGGTTTGCTGGGTTCTGGATACAGTTGCCGCCTTGTCGGGTTTGACCCAGAGACATCGGATTTTGATCTCCGGGCTCGGATTTACTCTTGTTATCTCTAGGTTATTTCACTATTTCAGATGGAATGTTTTTTTTAAAAAAATTAACATATACTAATTCACGGAAAATACTGATGATATTTTATCTCTCTCTTCTAACTTAATAAAAATAAAATAGAAACCAAAAATATTTTAAATCAGATCTTTTGAGACCGGGTACATTTTTTGGGGTTCAACTCTGGCGGATGCTCCAACTCTTTAATTAAAAGCGATGAATCAGAATACTGCACAAGCAGTTGTGAAACACTCCAGATATTCAAATGATCCTAACGCAATTGAGCGGTTCATTGAAGAACAACGCTGGCATTCAGTTGACACACACAATACCCTTCTTTGTTCAGAATGAAGAACATAACACAATTTGATTTGATTTATTTTCGTCAAAAAACTCTAAAAACTACCCGCGCCATATGGGAGAGTGAATATAACCTGCGCCTAAAACCTCAACCTATATGTATGTGTGTGTGTATATGTGTATGTATATATATATATATATATATATATATATATATATATATATATATATATATATATAGGTTGGGAACCTCAGAAAGTTCTTTCACGCGCAATCTACCGCCTCCAAGCTACACGCCGCGGCGAGCCGCTCGGTATCCAGCAAAAACATGACGCGTGGGATGCAAAGCCTATTCACGAAAGACATCCCAACGAGATCAGCCAAGCACATGTGGATACACAATCGTCGAACTACTGGTTGATCTCAGGGCAGATATTCCCTGAAACTGAAGGATTTATGGTTGCCATACAAGATAAAGTAATTCCAACAAGCAATTACAGAAAATATATACTGAAGGACCCAAGTGTGGACGATGATCGCTGCCGATTCGGTTGTGGACAAATTGAATCGATACAGCACATTTCATCAGTCTGCTCACATGTATCTGGATCAGAATACACGAACAGGCATGATGCAGTAGCAAAAGTAATCCACCAAGAATTAGCCCAGAAATACCGGTTATCATCCGAAGCACGATTTCCGCACTATGTGTATAACCCGGAGAATGTGTTGGAAAATCATTTTTATCTGCTGTACTGGGACAAAACGATTCTCACAGACAAAACTGTCATCTGCAATCGACCTGATATTGTTTTGTTCAATAAAGAAAGCAGGCAAGTCGACATGTCTCAGTTCCAAACACTTCCAATCTTCATTTACTCTACTAGAGTATGGCCGTGCTCAGAGTCTATCCTTCAACAATGGAATGCTTGCAAAGTGAGAATCATTCAAATTATAGTATCAAGAACTGGAGCCATCCCGAAGACCATGCATCAAAGTCTCAAGGAAGTAGATCTTCCTGAAACATATGGAAGCTTATGCAGAAGATTACTATCATCTCAACGGCCAGAATCGTCAGAAAATTTGTAGGAAATCAAAGTGAATAATTATATTCAAAATTATAACCATAATTTGTATTATGATTATGTTAATCTGTAGAAATTGTGTAGTCACCGTAGAGATACGAGATGATATATAATAATAATAATAATAATAATAATAATAATAATAAAATAACAATAATAATAATTCACAGCGAGGACAATGTTGCTCGCATCCGTGGTCTACCGCACGTATCCCCTGGGTAACGCGAAATGAACAACAGTGTTTCGCTACCTACGCGCTTGACCATTGTGGGCGTGCGGATCCCCACACACTAGGGGAAAACTGCGCGTCTATACTGGTCGGCGCGTTACCAAATGACTAAAATTCCAAGGGTGAGCGTTTGCTAAGAAACAAACATGTTTTCCTGAGCTCCAGAATCATTTTCTCTCTCCTTTACTACACACTACACACTACACATAGTTGAATGATAAATAAAAGTACCAATAAAGCAAGGTAAGCAACATTTGAAAAACTTGACATTTTTCTTTCAGGTTTACAAAAAACTTTTGTACATCGGTAAACAAACTACAGATTTTTTTTAGTATTGCTAGCAAAATAGCGATCCACAGCCCCCACCCCAACCACAAGAGGGAAGTCCAACGTGCACTTCATTTGCACAATGGACCAGGGAAACTCGATGAAGTAGGGTCCATTCACACAGCAACTGTAGAACATTACTGGTTACAGGCACTTTTTGTATTTTTAAAATTATACAATACATTTATTTATTTAACCCTTGTACTTACAGTACTGCAGTTTAACCTGCTTAGGCTTCGAGGATGTTAGGAATCTTCTTCATTGGGCCGTTTTCCGGTTTCTCCCTACTTCCGTGGCCTTCTGCACAAAGAATATAAAATGTCTTAGTTGGTCGTATGTCTGGAAGTGGAGGTGAAGATGGCGTGACAAGTATCATGCTTCCCCGGGAACCTTTTTACTTGCCCGTATACATCCGTATATATACGGAGTAATATAAGTAGTATAGGGAATGTTATGCTGAGCGAAAAAATAGATAAGTAACGCTGCGTGAAAAAACGCCAAATTTTCGGCAGAAAAAAATTCATTGCCGGCCCTAATGACGAAAAAGTAGATAAAACGTATTGCTAAATTAAGAAAAACTAGTGGTGCTTCAGAATGGCTCAGACTTTCCCCTATTAGTTTTTAATATCCTTGGTCTCGGCTAGCTATTCGGAATTATCACATACTCTTGCCAGCTGCCATCTATTGTCGCCCAAAATACTTCATCATTCAACCAAAATACTCATTTTCTTAATTTTTTGGTTTCCTAATGGCAGAACGGAAATATTAATTTTGAATTATTAAAGAACAGTAAAACCTCGTCCTAAATGGCAATTGTTTTAAAACTTTGGAGCCATTTTTAAGAAAATAGCGTTCAAGACCTACTAAAAATGCGAAATTTGAAGCTCTTTTCACAAAAATGTTTGAGGTTTCGAAAAACTTCATTTGAAGTCATTTGAAGCACCATAGCTCACAAATACAATAGAGTTTACATATGGCTGGTAATATGCATATTAAAGGTTGTGGGAGATCTTTTAAAAAATTGCATTTGTGCAATTTTTGAAAAAACAAAAAGTACCTCAAAATAAACTTTACGTTATATTAAAGCGTGCAATTAGCACTAGCAAAGGTCTCTCAGATCTTTAATATGCACATTACCAGCAATTTGTAAAATTATTATACTCGTGAGTGTAAGTGCTTCAAATGACTTCAAATGAAGTTTTTGAAAACTCAAAAATTTTCTGTGAAGATCTTTAAATTTCGCATTTTTAGTAGCGCTTAAACACCATTTTCTTAAAAACGGCTCCACATTTTTCAATGAAAATTGCCATTTAGTACGAGGTTTTAGTGTTCCTTAATATTCTAAAATTCAGATTTTCGTTCTACCACTAGGCAAACGTAAAATTGAGAAAATGTCAGAAAAATGTTTTTTGGGCGGCGATGGATGACAGCTGGTTTTCTCAATGAAATGTTGTCTCAAAAATATATCTTCAAATAAGTTCAGTGCTTAATTTTTTGAAAATACGAGTACTTTTTCTACAATTTCGTGACAAACATAATAGCCCGCTGCAAACTTACTGCGCTTCAGCCAGCCGGCAGCCGGATGCGTCGTAAATTAGAATTTGCAATTTTGTGTATTATTTCTTTGTTCGTTTTTTACATTCGACCTTTTATTATTCATTTACACATTAACTGTTTATAAATTATTTATTTTGTAATATATATATATATATATATATATATATAGAGAGAGAGAGAGAGAGGAGAGAGAGAGAGAGAGAGAGAGAGAGAAAACAAAGTTTTGTTAGTTACACCATTTATAACTCAAGAACGACTGAATTAGTTTTAATTATCTCTGGTTTGTTGGATTCATCTTCGTCTCCAATAACAGAATAACTAATAAAATATCGAAAAAATGGAACTACATGTCGCTGAAGAATAAAAAACTGGTTATTCATGCAAACGCAGCCCGCTACACAGTTCAAATCTATATCGTTAAATAACTCCTAAACGAAATATTCTAGGGCCTTAAAAAATCAAATTTTGAGGCCGAAAGCCTCAAAGAAACATTCCTCATACCGTATTCTACTGGATGAAATCTTTTTCATCATTCTATTACATTTTTGCTGGTCCGGCGCTTCTCAATATTACCCCACCTACTCAACGACCTGCAGAATCTAAGTAAATAAAACAAAGTCGGGTTAATTAAAGCATTATAACTCAAAAACGACTGGACCAATTTTAATTATCTCCGATTTGTTGGATTCATCTCCGCCCCGAATAGCAGAATAACTGTTTAAATACCGGAAAACTTCACGAAAAATAACTTCACAGAAAATTAATCTAATATATAAAAATCAATATTTGTTTCGTGTTTAATGCGCTGCCATACCAGGCATCCAATTGCGATAAAAATATGCCAACTTATTGTTTGCACTTGCGGGAAGAACATAGGCATAGTACAATTATTGTAACTCCACTGATGGCGCTAGAGCACATGTTGCGTTTCAGTTAAATGCAATTCCCAATTCATGTGGGCGTTGCCCCGTGCCGTGGAGTGAGGTCGAGGAGAACACGAGGAACAGGCGGCGCAAGTTGATGAGAGGAGAGGGAAAAAGAGACAGGGGCAAAGAGAGAGGGAAGAAGAGAGGTTAGTTAAAAGGAAGGAAAATAGAGAGATGGGGCAATTGAGAGAGGGTGAAATGGAGAGAGAGCGAGAAAAGAGTTAGAGGGGGAAATGGAGAGAAAGCTGGAAAAGAAAGTCAGAGAGTGAAGAAAAGAGACACAGAGGGAAAGAAGAGACACAGAGGGGAAAAGGGGCACAGAGGGGGAAAAGGGGCACAGAGGGGAAAAGAGACACAGAGAAAGAAGAGATACAGAGTTGAAGAAGGGACACAGAGTTGAAGAAGAGACACGGAGTTGAAGAAGAGACACGGAGTTGAAGAAGAGACACGGAGTTGAAGAAGAGGGGAAGAAGAGACGCGGAGGGGAAGAAGAGACACAGAGAAGGAGAAAAGAGACACAGAGGGGGAAAGAGACACTGATGGAAAAAGATGGAAAAGAGAGAGGGTGAGGAAAATGAGAAACGAGGAAACAGACGGGGGGGGAGAGACAGGAGAAAAAAGAGAGAGGGGGAGAGGAATGTTGCCTCAATTATTTCTTCTGCGGCAACAACGCGCAGGGTACCAGCTAGAGAGAGAATAGAGAGAGAAAGAAATATAGAGAGGGGGAAACTGAGAAAGAGAGGTAAAATAATTAAAAAAAGAAGGAATATGAGAGATGGTGAAATGGAGAGAGAGCGGGAAAAGAGTTAGAGAGAGGGGGAAATGGAGAGAGCGGGAAAAGAAAGTCAGAGAGTGAAGGAAAAAAGACACAGAGGGGAAGAAAAGAGACAGAGGGGGAAAAGAGACATAGAGGGAGAAAAGAGGATGGAAAAAGATAGAGATGGAAAAGAGAGCTTGGGAAATGAGAGAGGTGTAAAAACACAGAGGGAGGGAGAGAGGGGAAAAGAGAGGAGGGAGAGGAATATTTCCTCAATTATTTCTTCTGCGGCAGCAACGCGCCGGTATCAGCTAGTTTGAAATAGAAATTGCTAGCGCTTTGAGAGAGTATCGACAATGCAAGGAATGCAACACTGGAAATTCCATTCACTGTCGCGAATTTACGTGTTGTGTCTTGAAATACCTGTATGGTATCAGGCTCTATTTTCCATACAAGTTTAGAAAACGTTTGTATTATTTTTTATGCAGTTGTAGAATTCACATAGTTTTGACAACACTGCGATGGAAACCGTGAGTTGTTCGCTTCTTGGTTGAATTGGACGTTTTCAAAATCTTTCTGTGAAAAAGAGCTTCAAATTTTGCATTTTTTAATAACGCTTAAACGGCATTTGCTTAAAAGCGGCTCGAAATATTTCAAAGAAAATTGCCAATTAGCACGAAGTTTTTGTGTTCTTTAACATTCGAAAATTAATATTTCGGTTCTACTATTAAGAATCAAAAAATTAAGAAAATGTCAAAAAATGTACTTTGGGTGGCGATAGATGGTAGTTGGTACGAGTATGTGGCAATTCTGAACATCTTGCCCAGACCCAAGGAAATAGAGAACTAATGCAGGAAAGTCTGTGTCATTTGTAGTACCACTAGTTTATTTTATTTTGGAAAGTTGTTCTTTAAGGCAAGCCAAATTGTACCGTGAAGAAAGAAATAATGTTATAACAGTGTTTACTTGGAAGGAGCTAGTCTCTGTGTTGGAAGGGTCTGTACATTGGAAGTAGTCTGTACTTTGGAAATCTGTAGATAGTCTATACATTGGAAGGAGTTTAGCTGTACTGCGGAGGAAGAGATCAACTGACATGTTCCGTTACTCCTCAAATCCACAAATTTGGTTTGAAATGTTTGGAATACGTATCGCGGCTAAACTTTACATTATCGCGCTTGAAACATTCCCGCATGTGAAGTGGTTATTTGAGGATGCATCTATTGTGACGTATTCTCATGTATTGGACAGAATAGAAACCATGAAGTACTGAGTCCATGTTCTCTATTAAATAAATACTGGGAGCCTTCACAAAATAGTGTACACACTTCTTGAAAGGGGCATTTTTCTGGCATGTGACAGATTTTGTTGTATTTAAAAATACATCAGCAAGATCTGATCGTATATACGTCCCAAGGGACTGTTTGGAAACGGTTTGCAATGCTAAATCAAATGCTCGAACGGTGTACAGTAGTTACATTTTCATTTTGATGAATGAATCGCTTATATCAGTAATCCGTCGAATTCCAAATTCCTTATTTCGAGAAAACTGAGAAAATGTGGCCAAAATGTTTTTGAATGTTGAAGCACTTGATAAATGAATATTTTTCATGTAAATATGCAACTAAACGGTGTGTCTATCCTCAGGAAACAATATTCTGCCGCTGACGCGTTTTTTATTGTTTTGACATTTGATGGGTTTCTGTGAATAAATGATTAAAATGGTACCGAAAATACTTAAAGAAAACTGGTTTTCCTCTGGATACAAGTACAGTAGAAACGCCTAGAAATGAAAGGGAGTCCTTAAGACTTAGTCGTTTCAAAGTACTTACTTTTAGTTCTGATCTGGAGTTGTTGTTGCACGGCCATGCATTAATAGTTGTGTACTTTATAAATTCTAACTATAATATTCTTATTTATTATCTAAAGTTTATTGCATTTATAATTTCGGTACTCAGTTATTTTAAAACTCGATTCTGGCACTGGCGAAGAAGGAAACATGTCAACAACAATTAAAACCAAATTCTGATCACATAAGACAATTAGTAGAAAGTACATTTTTTTATGTTTTTTCTGGTGCAGTGGATTAACCACTTTACAGAACAGTTGCAGAGGATTTTACACATAGCAGATATATGCTTGTTGCATCTGTGGCCGATGCCACGAACTTCGGGCGCTGCCCGCCGCGCCGATAGATCGGCGCGTCACCACGAGGGTCGCTGGGAGCAACGCCGCTTGCCGCCAGCGACAAGCAGCCGTGCTTCGCCCGGCCCACACGGCCAATGGCGGGGCTACCCCGTGGGGGCAACGGAGGGGCCGCTGGAACTCCCCCCTTCCCAGCGGCGCTATATAAGCGGGGCGCCGCACCATCACGGCAGTTCGAGTTCAAGTTCGAGTACGAGCCACAGTTCGAGCCAGGGTACGAGCCGGAGCAGCAATTGGAGTTGGAGTCGGCGCCAGCAAGAGTCGGCACGAGCAAGAGTCAGCGCCAGCAAGAGGCGGCACGAGCAAGAGTCAGCGCCAGCAAGAGTCGGCGCAAGCAAGAGTCAGCGCGAGCCAGCGCTAGCAGAATCCGTACGTGCAAGAGTCCGCACGAGTAATAGTCAGTACGAGTCAGTACGAGTGGAAAATCAGTACGAGTGGGAATCATCGCCGCCGGAAGAAGCCGGCCCTAGAGTATACGATGAACTTCTACGCCTGTCGGCAAACGAGACTATTTGTATTCTGAATGAGATTTTGGTATTGGGAATAATAAATGGTTGTACAAAGCAAAGTTGTGAGTTTTCTCTTTGTAGTATACAACAATGCTATCTTTAAATATTACAAATAAGGAGGGAGTTCCCCCTGGGATCCTCTTCAAACCATCTATCAGTGCGGAATTGGATTCACGTTTTTAGTTATTTGGAAACCTTTTAATATATATAAGTTAAAGTAGGAATGTAGGAAATGTAGGATTGGCTTAAGATAGGCAAAATTTGTCCTTGAGAAGTCTGGAGCGAATTCTTATTCGTAGAGGGTTGGAAGTTTTGCTTAGATGAAAATATTCTGGGCTGTAAAATTAATTTTTGAGAAGAACCCATCTGAGATTTTGGAAATATGTTGGGAGATTGTTGGGTAATTGAGGTTTTTATGAAGTTTGTTACTTGAATCATACCACAGAGCATTTCAACTAATCTCAAGACTGTTTTTGGAAAGTTTGTAGGTGTTTGATGGAAGAGCAAGCAGCGCCTCTCCAGATGGGCAAGCATAGCTTAGAGAAAGAAGTAGTAGGGCTTTGTGAGGTATAGTAAAGTTTTTGTGTGAAGGGAGGATTTTCCTATTTATCATTTGTAGTGGCACCGAATTAATTACGGCTGCAAACACGAGAATTGCTCCACGAAGCACGACAGAGAGATCGGTGGCGGCGTCAGGATTCTGTCCGAGCCCCCGCTGACCACCCCCCTAGAGAGACACGCACAGATGTTCGAGACGCCAGGAGCTGCACGTGCGCCCGCGCCTGCCCCCCGTACTTTTCCGCGGCACCCCTCGCCCACCTCCTCCCTTGAGATTCTCAGTTTCTTCCCCCGGCCATTAATTACTACCCCTGTTGGACAGACAATTGAAGTGAGAGGGAACGAGTGTAAGTTTCTCTCTCAGTTCTCGGCTCGAAAACCTCCGATGATTGGACGAAATTATTTTGCGACGCACTAACCTTTCGCCAATAGCCGCCGGATTTCAACAGAATTCTCGAAAGTTCTAGAACATTTTGGATGAATTTGGTGGGGGAAGGGGGGCTCGAAGGACATCGCGAAGACAGCGTCGAGAGAGAACGTAGGAGGCAGTCAGAGAGGCCGGTCGTGGTCATTGCGGCGTCCGGCGCCGGAGAGATAAGTTTTTCTCAGTGTTGGACTTGTGAGAAAGCTTAAATTCATTAGGGGGAATATGTGTGCGGCCTCAAATAGCCGTAGATCGTGAATTTTGAGACGCCTCATTAATAATCAGAATCGCGGAGGGAAAGTGACTGACGCGTACTCGTGCCTGAGCGTATTATAATGAAGTAATTAGATCACTTACGAACTTGCCGCGATCTTCAAAGTGCAGAGCAGTGGACTGAAGGTGTTGAGACCATTGTGTCAGGCGGACATTATCTGGTGATTAGTAACTGTGAGTGAGCGGCGCTTGTGTTTGGTCGGCACTCAAGAGCCCGGCACACGCTACCTGCTTCGACCTGCCCGCCGCCCGCTCTTCCCCTCCGAGCGGCGCCCTCAGTGTGCGCGCCAAAACCGGCGCCCTCCCCGCCAGCTGGCAGCCGAGGTCGTTCAACCCGCTGGTTGGTTTTGTAAGTCGCTCCGCTAAGGCGGTACTACTACGCCCTTCAGGCGCGTCCGTGGTCAAAAGTGATGAACAGTTGAGAGAACAATTTGCATTGCCTTTTGACCAGGCGGAGAAGCTAAGATTCCCGGCCGCGCTTGGCCATCAAGAAGGAATCAGCGTAGAAGTTTGACAAATTTATTGTACTAGTGTCACTTTTCAATTTTTGTGTGCATGTAATTTTGGAATTGGGGAAAAGGAGAGCATGCTCGCCGACATGAGTGGTATTATCATGACCTTTTTTCTTTTCTTTGCTGAATAAATGCCACTTGTTTTGATAACCTGATTACAAGTCTCTCATTTCGTACCGGCCACCGACTTCCACCATCACCACTTTAGGCACGCCCTTCTACTCACTGAGCTAACCGGCAGCCAAGTCTTCCGCGCCCAACAGGAGACGAGGTTGTCGCAATCCGCGCCCAACAGGGACGAGGTTGTCGCACATTGGATATAGTTTTCGGAGAGAGGCATAAGCTAGATATAGGTGAGAGAGAATGTGAGGTTTTCAAGTCTGTTTGGTGTCTATAGAACACTGAGATATTTTATAGTCTCGTGATTGAGTGTTTTGAGATGGTACTATTGGATATTTGTAGAGGGAGCATGTCGGGTTTGCGTTTAGGGCGATTGTTTTCGCTTCACATTTTGAAGGGTTCAAGTTTAGTCTCCAGTTCTCTGACCATGTGCAAAAGTTGTCTAGAGCTCCTTAGGTGAATGAAATGGAGTCTGAAAGACGGGGATTGGACGGTATCGTTGGTGTGTAAAGCTGTGGAGGTATCATTGGACTGAGGGATATCTGAAGTGAAAATATTGAAAAGAATAGGAGAGAGGGGATCCTTGTGGTACTCCAGCTTTGGTATTAAAGCGTTGGATTTGAGCTGTTGATTTTTACAGAAAAAGATTTGTTGCTGAGGAAATCCTTTATAATAAAGATAGGAATACTAATTGTTCTGAGCTTATACAGAAGACCGTCATGCCATACACGGTCGAACGCCTGGGAGTAATCTAAGACTGCGGTGGTATTTTTTCTTCAAATGATTGGACTATGCTTCCGAAACGCGTAATAATATGTGGATGGTGGCAAACTGTGGTGAAAAACCGAATTGCACATTAGGAATAATTTTTTTTTTCTTCTAAGAATTTGATGATGCGAATGAGGATGAGCTTTTCGAAGAGTTTGAGAAGGTTGGCAATATCCTGATGGGTCTGTAACAGTTCCGGTTATTGGGTAGTTTATTTGGTTTGAGAATGGGGATAACAATTAATGCTTCCAAGCAGGGGGGTAGTACCTAATCGAAGGCAGCCGTTTAGAATGGAGGTTAAGAAAGCGATGGACCTTCGAAAGCGATCGACCTTTTTAGTATAACATTGGGAATTTGATCACAGACGGTTGATTTTTTATTCTTAAGTGATTTTAACATTGCTTGAATATTTGCTGGATTATATGGGTGGGCTGAGGAACCGAGGAAAACGGTAGATTCATGAAGGTTTCTATTTGATCATTGAAAGCTATGTTATTGGCTGGGTTAGGCGAGAATTTTTCTGAAAAGTGGAGAGCTAACAGGGGTTTTTAAGTTCGGTTGTTGCTGCAGGAGCACCAGTTTTCAAGGCATAATTGAAGAGTAAGTATGAGTTAGGGTTTATGTTATTCGCCATAGTTTTCGGAGTTATAAGATAATTTTGGTTGTTGGGACTGGAAGAAAGCATTTTTTTGGGTTCGCGAGTACGTCTTGAACTTCACTTTTTTAAATTGAATATTTATTTGAGAAAAGGTAGTCGATATTCTTGTCAGTTCCTTTGTGCTTTCCTTTCTCGGAAATTAATTTTCGAATATGGCTGGGAATCACCAATTGTTAGGGAATTTTTCGTTTGTAAGTAGAAGGATAAGATACGGACCGAATGGTAGATTGGATGGAGTCAGTGAGGATGTTGATGGCTTGTCTAATATTTCTACAGGAGATTTGTGGAATGATGGCGGAGGTTGGTAGGAGTTGAAAAAATTATTGAACATATTTAGTTTATAGGTCCTTGACAGCAATCTGGATGGAGAAAAGTAAGGAGAGAGAGAGGGAGTGCAGGGAGATTAATACAGGGCAGTGGTCTGAATTAGATTGGGCAATTGGCTGTTGGAAAATTGGTTTCGAGAAGAAGGACTGTGTTAGAATAATATCGAATATGTCAAGAAGAATGGTGCTATTGAAAGGGAAGTAAGGTGGTTCAGTAGAGCTGCTATATATGATATGATTTATGTTACAATACGTGAACAGTCGAGCGCTATTAGGAGAGGTGGTTCGACAGCCCCAGATGTGTGTTTGGCATTTCAATAGCCAATAGCTAGGGTTGGGGTGGGGTGAGAGAAAAGTATTGATAGGTGGTTGGAATCTATTGGAATGTTTGGAGGCTTGTATGGCTTTATGGTGATATATGGGCCTGAACTTTGCAGTAGAAAAATTGCAGTGTTCGGGAGTGATGAAAGGCGGGTAAGGGGTTACGTTTAATGTGCTTTCCGAATAAGGATTGCACTCCACCATACATCTGTTAGAAGCCTGTGCGATCTGTAGATAATAAATCCTGAGATTGAAAATCTGCTAAAGGCTTGAAGATGCTTTTCGTTAGAATTGTTATATCAATTTTATATTCCTGTAAAAATATGGGATATGAAGAGTCTTTTGCTTATTATACCGTTTGCATTCCAATTAAGCAAGTTGAGATAATTGAAATTAGCGTGTGCTATTAAAGATGATTGGGGTGCTCCTATAAGGTTCTGAATTTGGGGTATTAAGGAGAAATAATTTGGTAACTACGTTAGTCAAGAATTGATTTGGTGACTGTGGTTTGGGGAGGTGTAGCCGAAGTTTGGAGGAGGACTTTTGGGAGAGGTGGGATTTCTGATGTTGATGTTATGGGTGAGCATTATTGCGAGGTGTTGGGCAGGTTTAGGACTGGATTATACGGTGCGTTCATTGAGATAATAATGGATATTAAAGTTGGGTGGGAGTGATCGGAATTTATGGAATGAGTCTTGGCCTTTTTTGAAAGTCGCTAATTTCTTGTCGGAGGCAACTGTTTTCCTCCGCAGTTTGGTAAATTAATAATGCATTAGAGAAGCGAGTGTGCAGTTGCTAGAAGATGTAATTCACCACATTACACATTAAGGTTGTTTTTTGAATAGTTGCGAGTGTGATTGACGTCTGACAATTTTACATTTCACCTATATTTGTTTTTTTTTCTGAGTTCAATTCTTACGACACCGTGGAGTAGGAATTTCAATTTTAAAAGAGTTTTTCACATTCACGTTCTGATATTATTTCTACCGCGCACAACACACAACATGGAAGAGCGATCTGTCTCGTAACTTTGGCAGGCGTTATGCCCTTTTGAACAAGGGCGGATGATTTCTGCATCAAGTGAATGAGGTTTGAATTCTTCTCATAATGGCGCTCTTGTTTCTAGATTTTTGGTCACTATAAGTATGGTACTCCACTTTCTGTTCGTTAAGTAAGAAAACAGTTTCAGAAAGTCACTGCTTGCATTAATCAACGATTTAAAGTCTGATGAGTAGACGTTATGGATGAAAACAAGGGGTGTTTTGAATCTTTACTTGGTTGTTGCACTCCTTGGTCTGGGTCGTTGGCGTCAGGCCAACGAGCCCTAATGTGTTGAATAGGTTTTTGCGTAAAACATTATTTAAATTAAACTCAGAATGTTCAGCACTGTTATCGGATTCTTTCCCTTTTAGAGAATTTCTTCACTTATTATTTGAAAATTTGAAGCATTAGCAATATTAGCCATGTTGTGCTGCGGAAAATGGTTTTAAGTTGAGATGGTTGGACTTACTAGGTGATGACATTGTACATGTGAATACGTACCGGTTGTTGCTGCGGCAGGTTGATGCTGCTGTTGAATCGTGATTAGAAATTCTGTTGAGCTGATTGTTGCGCACCGACTCGTCCGTGAACCTGTTGGCGCGTGCCGATGCGGTACTCACCTGGTACCCACCTTTCACACGGCGCCACGCACGATGATGATCCAACAGCAGGACTAGACTGCTGGCTATGTTGACACCCAGCACACACACATATCGGCCTCCGGTAGCTCATGTGATGTAAGCCAGAGGGCTACTAAAAGAAGGGGGCGGAGGACCACCTCGAAAAGAGGAAATGATGGGTCGGCCGAAAGATAGCAAAACGCAAATGAAGGATAATATTACTTATTTAATCTGAATAGTTAAAATGAAAGTGATATTACCTCTTGGAAGAGATAAAACTTATGAACTAAGAAAGAAAGGAAAAACAAACAATTCAAACTATTATACTATATACAAATGCATGCCGGGCCCGAGCAGTGAAATATTCTAAAAATCCTAATTCTAAGTCTCAAAATTAATGAATTACGTAGAACAACAAAGTTTTTACTGAAGAGCAAAATAAATAGAACGGAAAATAATACAATAAATGAATTATACTAAACATTTAAACAATGCTGGAGTGTGTTCGAATGTCTTTAAATAGCTCGGCACTGCTGGAGCAAGAACAGGTACCTGGTATGCGGATGCTACTGTTCACGAGCTGGCGCTCGATTGGCCTGCGGCGATGCGTCTGCGATGACAAACAGCACCAAACGGATCCGATGTTCGGAGTCCCCGG
>JAHLJT010004567.1:62463629-62504383 GCA_031308135.1 Acheta domesticus
TTTCAGAAATTGTAAAAGTAAAATATTTGTAACTTTCTACATCTACATTGTAAAGACTGAGTTTTGTTCTTAATGAAATCTTTTCTTCAAAATTAACTTGTTTTAATAACGTCAATTACATTTTTTAAAATATGAGTGGTTTTCGTGTAGTTTTGAGTAAAATCTTAGCAATTAAAACTGCTTTAAAAAGATTTCCTTAAAGAGACTCCACGTTTACTCTTAAATTTTATCCGCGCACACGGAATTATGCCGTATTATTGCTCAATAATGTGCGTAGGTCCGATTTTCTTTACCTCTGAAATTTTGAAAATTGAAAAGTTGATTTTTTTGAACTCGTTTTTGTTCATCTTCAGTACTGAAGATACGTTGTTTCTTAATACACTCCTTTCTTCAATATCATATATTCAAATAATTTTATGTTCACTTCTTTGAAAATAATAGTAGGTTTTGTGATATTTTGAATTAAATATGTGTAAGAATTACTGCAATATTGAAAATTTATTTTAACACAGCAAACGTTACCCGCGCACGTTCTCCCCCATACGTCACGTATAATGTTTACTATTTTTTTTGACCAATAAATCAAAATCAATTCAAATACTGTAAATCTGGGACTCATAAAGCGTTTGATTAGTGCTAATGTGTGAGCTCGTCATCTTCTGCACGGTTTTCAATTCCAGCCTGAGTAAATATGTTTTGTTTGTTTGTTCCTTTAAACTTATGTAATAATGGAGCACGATAAACTTGATTCAGTAGAAGAAGTCCATTTTCATTTAAACTTTTGAATTTTCAAAATGAAAGATACGAATATTTCTCACTTTGTTTAATTAAAAGTTCAAGTGATACCTGAAGTGTTGGCAGTACAGATGTTGCAATCATATGATATTACATAACCGTAAGAAAGAAAGTAGTACGTGGTCTTGTAGTACCCTTAATTATTTAATATATAAATTTCATTACATGGCTCACTTGATAAAGTATTCTTTCAGAACCCAGAGATGGCGCTCTTCGCGTTCGAAATATAAAGGAAAGGAATCAAATTGAAACAAGCACCGTTTTGGTTTTTTTACACTTTCCCACTTTTGACTTATTTTCTTCGCAATAAAGTCAATTTCAAGATTCACTTTCTAAAATGATAAGTTAAATTCAACAAGTAGAATGTGTGTTGCTCTGTGAATTTAAAATCATTTTAACACTTCAATAAGAAAATTGTCTGTATAAACTAGTCTATATTATTAAATGAATCTAGCCACAGATTATTCACAACAGTTTAAAAATTTTATATCAGATTTTCAGGACGAAAAATGGAAGTTTACATAGCAACGTTTCAGGGTATATTTTTCCCCATCTTTCAGACTATCAACAGTAAACAATAATAAAGAAAGGAGGAATAATCCAAACATTGACAAGAGAATGAATAAGTAGTTATAAAATATTATTCATATTCAAATAAAAATATTCATTCAATATTGAATATTTTTTGATCTTCATTTGAAAGATATATCGAGTATATCGATTTTGGTTATATGGAGTACTATTCTTTATTTTTTACGAAATTAACATTTTCAATACAATAATATTTTATAACTACTTATCCATATTCTTGTCAATGTTTGAATTATATATCATTTTCTTTACTGTTTATAGCCTGAAGATGGGGGAAAATATACCCTGGAACGTTGCTATGTAAACTTTCATCTTTCTACTTGGAAATCTGAATAAAAACATTTTTGTCTCTTGTGAATTATCTGTGACCAGTTTCATTTAATAACATTAAACTCATTTATATCCTGAAAATTCGCTTCCTCTGAGCGGAGCGCCCTTACCTGAGGACGCGATGGAGGCCGCCCAGCTGCTGGACGCCAGCAGCAGCGCCAGCCCCGCTGAGAAGACGCGCATCGCGATCACGGAATGTGTGACCCCCGAGGGACACGGGTTTATATGTTCGCGCCACCAAAGCGGCTTAACGATCACGAGAGCCGCAGCTGCGGCGCGGATTAGCCGCAGCCGGATGCGCTGGGTTTAGATGCAGGTGGCCGTGCTCCGCGAAGCCGCTCCAGACGACGCAGCCTCACGGGGAGAAGTGAAGCTCTTGAAGACCCGTTTGAACCCATGTAAAAACCTCATTATTTCGGTACATGTACTAACTTGAAACATTATACATCAGCATTCTTTCAAATATTTTGTGCTTATAACAAAAACATGTTGAAATTAGTGGTGCTACAGAATGGCACAAACTTTCCCTTTTTTTTTCTATTCCTTTGGCCTCCGCTAGCTATCCGAACTCTCCACATACTCTTGTCAGTTGCCATTTATCGCCGCCCAAACTACATTGTTTTTGGCATATTAATTTTTTTGGTTTCTCAATAATTGAACAGAATTATATGAAAGAAAAGTAAAGCCTCCTCCTAAATGGAAATTTTCTTCGAAATAATTGGAGCCATTTCAAGAAAATGGTGTTTACGTACAACTGTAAATAAGAAATATGAAGCTCTTTTTCACAGCGAAGTTTTGATTTGTCGATAAACTCCATCAAACATTATTTGAAGCACATTAACAAATAACAAAAACGTTCACAAATAGCAGAAAATATACATATTAACGGTGTCAGAGATCTTTCAAAAAAATTACATTTGTGTAATTTTTTTAAAAAAAAAAGAAAAAAATCCCAAAATGAACTTAAGTCATATTGAACAGTGTAATTAGCACTATCGGATTCAAAAGTTTGAAGAAATAATTTAGAGCCATTTATGAGAAATGGCGTTTTAGCTTTTCTGAAAATGCGGAATTTTGAGCTAGTTTTCACACAAAACGGTTAAGTGCTAAAAAATTTACATTATTTAAAGGCACACGTACTCATAAATATAATAGTGGGAATAAATCGCCGTTAATGTAAATATTAAAGACATGAGAGGCAAGTAAAAAAATAATTTTGTAATTATTGAAAAAAGAAAAGAATGGAGCAATATAGTTTATTTTAGAAAGAAGAATAGAATAATAAAGTTTAATAGAATAGAGTTTTTTTAGATCTTGAACGCTACCGTGTTCCTTCACACCTCCTTGCAATTAGTTCTGGTATCGAGATTTTCTTCGGTTTGCTGGTTTGGATACAGTTGCCGCCTTGTCGGGTTTGACCCAGAGACATCGGATTTGATCTCCGGGCTCGGATTTACTCTTGTTATCTCTAGGTTATTTCACTATTTCAGATGGAATGTTTTTTTTAAAAAAATTAACATATACTAATTCACGGAAAATACTGATGATATTTTATCTCTCTCTTCTAACTTAATAAAAATAAAATAGAAACCAAAAATATTTTAAATCAGATCTTTTGAGACCGGGTACATTTTTTTGGGTTCAACTCTGGCGGATGCTCCAACTCTTTAATTAAAAGCGATGAATCAGAATACTGCACAAGCAGTTTGTGAAACACTCCAGATATTCAAATGATCCTAACGCAATTGAGCGGTTCATTGAAAACAACGCTGGCATTCAGTTGACACACACAATACCCTTCTTTGTTCAGAATGAAGAACATAACACAATTTGATTTGATTTATTTTCGTCAAAAAACTCTAAAAACTACCCGCGCCATATGGGAGTGAATATAACCTGCGCCTAAAACCTCAACCTATATGTATGTGTGTGTGTATATGTGTATATATATATATATATATATATATATATATATATATATATATATATATATATATATATAGGTTGGGAACCTCAGAAAGTTCTTTCACGCGCAATCTACCGCCTCCAAGCTACACGCCGCGGCGAGCCGCTCGGTATCCAGCAAAAACATGACGCGTGGGATGCAAAGCCTATTCACGAAAGACATCCCAACGAGATCAGCCAAGCACATGTGGATACACAATCGTCGAACTACTGGTTGATCTCAGGGCAGATATTCCCTGAAACTGAAGGATTTATGGTTGCCATACAAGATAAAGTAATTCCAACAAGCAATTACAGAAAATATATACTGAAGGACCCAAGTGTGGACGATGATCGCTGCCGATTCGGTTGTGGACAAATTGAATCGATACAGCACATTTCATCAGTCTGCTCACATGTATCTGGATCAGAATACACGAACAGGCATGATGCAGTAGCAAAAGTAATCCACCAAGAATTAGCCCAGAAATACCGGTTATCATCCGAAGCACGATTTCCGCACTATGTGTATAACCCGGAGAATGTGTTGGAAAATCATTTTTATCTGCTGTACTGGGACAAAACGATTCTCACAGACAAAACTGTCATCTGCAATCGACCTGATATTGTTTTGTTCAATAAAGAAAGCAGGCAAGTCGACATGTCTCAGTTCCAACACTTCCAATCTTCATTTACTCTACTAGAGTATGGCCGTGCTCAGAGTCTATCCTTCAACAATGGAATGCTTGCAAAGTGAGAATCATTCAAATTATAGTATCAAGAACTGGAGCCTCCCGAAGACCATGCATCAAAGTCTCAAGGAAGTAGATCTTCCTGAAACATATGGAAGCTTATGCAGAAGATTACTATCATCTCAACGGCCAGAATCGTCAGAAAATTTGTAGGAAATCAAAGTGAATAATTATATTCAAAATTATAACCATAATTTGTATTATGATTATGTTAATCTGTAGAAATTGTGTAGTCACCGTAGAGATACGAGATGATATATAATAATAATAATAATAATAATATAATAATAAAATAACAATAATAATAATTCACAGCGAGGACAATGTTGCTCGCATCCGTGGTCTACCGCACGTATCCCCTGGGTAACGCGAAATGAACAACAGTGTTTCGCTACCTACGCGCTTGACCATTGTGGGCGTGCGGATCCCCACACACTAGGGGAAAACTGCGCGTCTATACTGGTCGGCGCGTTACCAAATGACTAAAATTCCAAGGGTGAGCGTTTGCTAAGAAACAAACATGTTTTCCTGAGCTCCAGAATCATTTTCTCTCTCCTTTACTACACACTACACACTACACATAGTTGAATGATAAATAAAAGTACCAATAAAGCAAGGTAAGCAACATTTGAAAAACTTGACATTTTTCTTTCAGGTTTACAAAAAACTTTTGTACATCGGTAAACAAACTACAGATTTTTTTAGTATTGCTAGCAAAATAGCGATCCACAGCCCCCACCCCAACCACAAGAGGGAAGTCCAACGTGCACTTCATTTGCACAATGGACCAGGGAAACTCGATGAAGTAGGGTCCATTCACACAGCAACTGTAGAACATTACTGGTTACAGGCACTTTTTGTATTTTTAAATTATACAATACATTTATTTATTTAACCCTTGTACTTACAGTACTGCAGTTTAACCTGCTTAGGCTTCGAGGATGTTAGGAATCTTCTTCATTGGGCCGTTTTCCGGTTTCTCCCTACTTCCGTGGCCTTCTGCACAAAGAATATAAAATGTCTTAGTTGGTCGTATGTCTGGAAGTGGAGGTGAAGATGGCGTGACAAGTATCATGCTTCCCCGGGAACCTTTTTACTTGCCCGTATACATCCGTATATATACGGAGTAATATAAGTAGTATAGGGAATGTTATGCTGAGCGAAAAAATAGATAAGTAACGCTGCGTGAAAAAACGCCCAAATTTTCGGCAGAAAAAAATTCATTGCCGGGCCTAATGACGAAAAAGTAGATAAAACGTATTGCTAAATTAAGAAAAACTAGTGGTGCTTCAGAATGGCTCAGACTTTCCCCTATTAGTTTTTAATATCCTTGGGTCTCGGCTAGCTATTCGGAATTATCACATACTCTTGCCAGCTGCCATCTATTGTCGCCCCAAATACTTCATCATTCAACCAAAATACTCATTTTCTTAATTTTTTGGTTTCCTAATGGCAGAACGGAAATATTAATTTTGAATTATTAAAGAACAGTAAAACCTCGTCCTAAATGGCAATTGTTTTAAAACTTTGGAGCCATTTTTAAGAGAAATAGCGTTCAAGACCTACTAAAAATGCGAATTTGAAGCTCTTTTCACAAAAAATGTTTGAGGTTTCGAAAAACTTCATTTGAAGTCATTTGAAGCACCATAGCTCACAAATACAATAGAGTTTACATATGGCTGGTAATATGCATATTAAAGGTTGTGGGAGATCTTTTAAAAAATTGCATTTGTGCAATTTTTGAAAAAACAAAAAGTACCTCAAAATAAACTTTACGTTATATTAAAGCGTGCAATTAGCACTAGCAAAGGTCTCTCAGATCTTTAATATGCACATTACCAGCAATTTGTAAAATATTATACTCGTGAGTGTAAGTGCTTCAAATGACTTCAATGAAGTTTTTTGAAAACTCAAAAATTTTCTGTGAAGATCTTTAAATTTCGCATTTTTAGTAGCGCTTAAACACCATTTTCTTAAAACGGCTCCACATTTTTCAATGAAAATTGCCATTTAGTACGAGGTTTTAGTGTTCCTTAATATTCTAAAATTCAGATTTTCGTTCTACCACTAGGCAAACGTAAAATTGAGAAAATGTCAGAAAAATGTTTTTTGGCGGCGATGGATGACAGCTGGTTTTCTCAATGAAATGTTGTCTCAAAATATATCTTCAAATAAGTTCAGTGCTTAATTTTTTGAAAATACGAGTACTTTTTCTACAATTTCGTGACAAACATAATAGCCCGCTGCAAACTTACTGCGCTTCAGCAGCCGGCAGCCGGATGCGTCGTAAATTAGAATTTGCAATTTTGTGTATTATTTCTTTGTTCGTTTTTTACATTCGACCTTTTATTATTCATTTACACATTAACTGTTTATAAATTATTTATTTTGTAATATATATATATATAATATATATATTATATAGAGAGAGAGAGGAGAGAGAGAGAGAGAGAGAGAGAGAGAGAAAACAAAGTTTTGTTAGTTACACCATTTATAACTCAAGAACGACTGAATTAGTTTTAATTATCTCTGGTTTGTTGGATTCATCTTCGTCTCCAATAACAGAATAACTAATAAAATATCGAAAAAATGGAACTACATGTCGCTGAAGAATAAAAAACTGGTTATTCATGCAAACGCAGCCCGCTACACAGTTCAAATCTATATCGTTAAATAACTCCTAAACGAAATATTCTAGGGCCTTAAAAAATCAAATTTTGAGGCCGAAAGCCTCAAAGAAACATTCCTCATACCGTATTCTACTGGATGAAATCTTTTTCATCATTCTATTACATTTTTGCTGGTCCGGCGCTTCTCATATTACCCCACCTACTCAACGACCTGCAGAATCTAAGTAAATAAACAAAGTCGGGTTAATTAAAGCATTATAACTCAAAAACGACTGGACCCAATTTAATTATCTCCGATTTGTTGGATTCATCTCCGCCCCGAATAGCAGAATAACTGTTTAAATACCGGAAAACTTCACGAAAAATAACTTCACAGAAAATTAATCTAATATATAAAAATCAATATTTGTTTCGTGTTTAATGCGCTGCCATACCAGGCATCCAATTGCGATAAAAATATGCCAACTTATTGTTTGCACTTGCGGGAAGAACATAGGCATAGTACAATTATTGTAACTCCACTGATGGCGCTAGAGCACATGTTGCGTTTCAGTTAAATGCAATTCCCAATTCATGTGGGCGTTGCCCCGCCGTGGAGTGAGGTCGAGGAGAACACGAGGAACAGGCGGCGCAAGTTGATGAGAGGAGAGGGAAAAAGAGACAGGGGCAAAGAGAGAGGGAAGAAGAGAGGTTAGTTAAAAGGAAGGAAAATAGAGAGATGGGGCAATTGAGAGAGGGTGAAATGGAGAGAGAGCGAGAAAAGAGTTAGAGGGGGAAATGGAGAGAAAGCTGGAAAAGAAAGTCAGAGAGTGAAGGAAAGAGACACAGAGGGAAAGAAGAGACACAGAGGGGGAAAAGGGGCACAGAGGGGGAAAAGGGGCACAGAGGGGAAAAAGAGACACAGAGAAAGAAGAGATACAGAGTTGAAGAAGGGACACAGAGTTGAAGAAGAGACACGGAGTTGAAGAAGAGACACGGAGTTGAAGAAGAGACACGGAGTTGAAGAAGAGGGGAAGAAGAGACGCGGAGGGGAAGAAGAGACACAGAGAAGGAGAAAAGAGACACAGAGGGGGAAAGAGACACTGATGGAAAAAGATGGAAAAGAGAGAGGGTGAGGAAAATGAGAAACGAGGAACAAGACGGGGGGGAGAGACAGGAGAAAAAAGAGAGAGGGGGAGAGGAATGTTGCCTCAATTATTTCTTCTGCGGCAACAACGCGCAGGGTACCAGCTAGAGAGAGAATAGAGAGAGAAAAAATATAGAGAGGGGGAAACTGAGAAAGAGAGGTAAAATAATTAAAAAAGAAGAATATGAGAGATGGTGAAATGGAGAGAGAGCGGGAAAAGAGTTAGAGAGAGGGGGAAATGGAGAGAGCGGGAAAAGAAAGTCAGAGAGTGAAGGAAAAAAGACACAGAGGGGAAGAAAAGAGACAGAGGGGGAAAAGAGACATAGAGGGAGAAAAGAGGATGGAAAAAGATAGAGATGGAAAAGAGAGCTTGGGAAATGAGAGAGGTGTAAAAAGACACAGAGGGAGGGAGAGAGGGGAAAAGAGAGGAGGGAGAGGAATATTTCCTCAATTATTTCTTCTGCGGCAGCAACGCGCCGGGTATCAGCTAGTTTGAAATAGAAATTGCTAGCGCTTTGAGAGAGTATCGACAATGCAAGGAATGCAACACTGGAATTCCATTCACTGTCGCGAATTTACGTGTTGTGTCTTGAATACCTGTATGGTATCAGGCTCTATTTTCCATACAAGTTTAGAAAACGTTTGTATTATTTTTTATGCAGTTTTAGAATTCACATAGTTTTGACAACACTGCGATGGAAACCGTGAGTTGTTCGCTTCTTGGTTGAATTGGACGTTTTCAAAATCTTTCTGTGAAAAAGAGCTTCAAATTTTGCATTTTTAATAACGCTTAAACGGCATTGCTTAAAAAGCGGCTCGAAATATTTCAAAGAAAAATTGCCAATTAGCACGAAGTTTTTGTGTTCTTTAACATTCGAAAATTAATATTTCGGTTCTACTATTAAGAATCAAAAAATTAAGAAAATGTCAAAAAATGTACTTTGGGTGGCGATAGATGGTAGTTGGTACGAGTATGTGGCAATTCTGAACATCTTGCCCAGACCCAAGGAAATAGAGAACTAATGCAGGAAAGTCTGTGTCATTTTGTAGTACCACTAGTTTATTTTATTTTGGAAAGTTGTTCTTTAAGGCAAGCCAAATTGTACCGTGAAGAAAGAAATAATGTTATAACAGTGTTTACTTGGAAGGAGCTAGTCTCTGTGTTGGAAGGAGTCTGTACATTGGAAGTAGTCTGTACTTTGGAAATCTGTAGATAGTCTATACATTGGAAGGAGTTAGCTGTACTGCGGAGGAAGAGATCAACTGACATGTTCCGTTACTCCTCAAATCCACAAATTTGGTTTGAAATGTTTGGAATACGTATCGCGGCTAAACTTTACATTATCGCGCTTGAAACATTCCCGCATGTGAAGTGGTTATTTGAGGATGCATCTATTGTGACGTATTCTCATGTATTGGACAGAATAGAAACCATGAAGTACTGAGTCCATGTTCTCTTTAATAAATACTGGGAGCCTTCACAAAATAGTGTACACACTTCTTGAAAGGGGCATTTTTCTGGCATGTGACAGATTTTGTTGTATTTAAAAATACATCAGCAAGATCTGATCGTATATACGTCCCAAGGGACTGTTTGGAAACGGTTTGCAATGCTAAATCAAATGCTCGAACGGTGTACAGTAGTTACATTTTCATTTTGATGAATGAATCGCTTATATCAGTAATCCGTCGAATTCCAAATTCCTTATTTCGAGAAAACTGAGAAAATGTGGCCAAAATGTTTTTGAATGTTGAAGCACTTGATAAATGAATATTTTTCATGTAAATATGCACTAAACGGTGTGTCTATCCTCAGGAAACATATTCTGCCGCTGACGCGTTTTTTATTGTTTTGACATTTGATGGGTTTCTGTGAATAAATGATTAAAATGGTACCGAAAATACTTAAAGAAAACTGGTTTTCCTCTGGATACAAGTACAGTAGAAACGCCTAGAAATGAAAGGGAGTCCTTAAGACTTAGTCGTTTCAAAGTACTTACTTTTAGTTCTGATCTGGAGTTGTTGTTGCACGGCCATGCATTAATAGTTGTGTACTTTATAAATTCTAACTATAATATTCTTATTTATTATCTAAAGTTTATTGCATTTATAATTTCGGTACTCAGTTATTTTAAAACTCGATTCTGGCACTGGCGAAGAAGGAAACATGTCAACAACAATTAAAACCAAATTCTGATCACATAAGACAATTAGTAGAAAGTACATTTTTTTATGTTTTTTCTGGTGCAGTGGATTAACCACTTTACAGAACAGTTGCAGAGGATTTTACACATAGCAGATATATGCTTGTTGCATCTGTGGCCGATGCCACGAACTTCGGGCGCTGCCCGCCGCGCCGATAGATCGGCGCGTCACCACGAGGGTCGCTGGGAGCAACGCCGCTTGCCGCCAGCGACAAGCAGCCGTGCTTCGCCCGGCCCACACGGCCAATGGCGGGGGCTACCCCGGTGGGGGCAACGGAGGGGCCGCTGGAACTCCCCCCTTCCCAGCGGCGCTATATAAGCGGGGCCCCGCACCATCACGGCAGTTCGAGTTCAAGTTCGAGTACGAGCCACAGTTCGAGCCAGGGTACGAGCCGGAGCAGCAATTGGAGTTGGAGTCGGCGCCAGCAAGAGTCGGCACGAGCAAGAGTCAGCGCCAGCAAGAGGCGGCACGAGCAAGAGTCAGCGCCAGCAAGAGTCGGCGCAAGCAAGAGTCAGCGCGAGCCAGCGCTAGCAAGAATCCGTACGTGCAAGAGTCCGCACGAGTAATAGTCAGTACGAGTCAGTACGAGTGGAAATCAGTACGAGTGGGAATCATCGCCGCCGGAAGAAGCCGGCCCTAGAGTATACGATGAACTTCTACGCCTGTCGGCAAACGAGACTATTTGTATTCTGAATGAGATTTTGGTATTGGGAATAATAAATGGTTGTACAAGCAAAGTTGTGAGTTTTCTCTTTGTAGTATACAACAATGCTATCTTTAAATTATTACAAATAAGGAGGGAGTCCCCCCTGGGATCCTCTTCAACCATCTATCAGTGCGGAATTGGATTCACGTTTTTAGTTATTGGAAACCTTTTAATATATATAAGTTAAAGTAGGAATGTAGGAAATGTAGGATTGGCTTAAGATAGGCAAAATTTGTCCTTGAGAAGTCTGGAGCGAATTCTTATTCGTAGAGGGTTGGAAGTTTTGCTTAGATGAAAAATATTCTGGGCTGTAAAATTAATTTTGAGAAGAACCCATCTGAGATTTTGGAAATATGTTGGGAGATTGTTGGGTAATTGAGGTTTTTATGAAGTTTGTTACTTGAATCATACCACAGAGCATTTCCAACTAATCTCAAGACTGTTTTTGGAAAGTTTGTAGGTGTTTGATGGAAGAGCAAGCAGCGCCTCTCCAGATGGGGCAAGCATAGCTTAGAGAAAGAAGTAGTAGGGCTTTGTGAGGTATAGTAAAGTTTTTGTGTGAAGGGAGGATTTCCTATTTATCATTTGTAGTGGCACCGAATTAATTACGGCTGCAAACACGAGAATTGCTCCACGAAGCACGACAGAGAGATCGGTGGCGGCGTCAGGATTCTGTCCGAGCCCCCGCTGACCACCCCCCTTTAGACACGCACAGATGTTCGAGACGCCAGGGAGCTGCACGTGCGCCCGCGCCTGCCCCCCGGTACTTTTCCGCGGCACCCCTCGCCCACCTCCTCCCTTGAGATTCTCAGTTTCTTCCCCCGGCCATTAATTACTACCCCTGTTGGACAGACAATTGAAGTGAGAGGGAACGAGTGTAAGTTTCTCTCTCAGTTCTCGGCTCGAAAACCTCCGATGATTGGACGAAATTATTTTGCGACGCACTAACCTTTCGCCAATAGCCGCCGGATTTCAACAGAATTCTCGAAAGTTCTAGAACATTTGGATGAATTTGGTGGGGGAAGGGGGGCTCGAAGGACATCGCGAAGACAGCGTCGAGAGAGAACGTAGGAGGCAGTCAGAGAGGCCGGTCGTGGTCATTGCGGCGTCCGGCGCCGGAGAGATAAGTTTTTCTCAGTGTTGGACTTGTGAGAAAGCTTAAATTCATTAGGGGGAATATGTGTGCGGCCTCCAATAGCCGTAGATCGTGAATTTTGAGACGCCTCATTAATAATCAGAATCGCGGAGGGAAAGTGACTGACGCGTACTCGTGCCTGAGCGTATTATAATGAAGTAATTAGATCACTTACGAACTTGCCGCGATCTTCAAAGTGCAGAGCAGTGGACTGAAGGTGTTGAGACCATTGTCAGGCGGACATTATCTGGTGATTAGTAACTGTGAGTGAGCGGCGCTGTGTATTTGGTCGGCACTCAAGAGCCCGGCACACGCTACCTGCTTCGACCTGCCCGCCGCCCGCTCTTCCCCTCCGAGCGGCGCCCTCAGTGTGCGCGCCAAAACCGGCGCCCTCCCCGCCAACTGGCAGCCGAGGTCGTTCAACCCGCTGGTTGGTTTTGTAAGTCGCTCCGCTAAGGCGGTACTACGCCCTTCAGGCGCGTCCGTGGTCAAAAGTGATGAACAGTTGAGAGAACAATTTGCATTGCCTTTTGACCAGGCGGAGAAGCTAAGATTCCCGGCCGCGCTTGGCCATCAAGAAGGAATCAGCGTAGAAGTTTGACAAATTTATTGTACTAGTGTCACTTTTCAATTTTTTGTGTGCATGTAATTTTGGAATTGGGGAAAAGGAGAGCATGCTCGCCGACATGAGTGGTATTATCATGACCTTTTTTTTCTTTTCTTTGCTGAATAAATGCCACTTGTTTTGATAACCTGATTACAAGTCTCTCATTTCGTACCGGCCACCGACTTCCACCATCACCACTTTAGGCACGCCCTTCTACTCACTGAGCTAACCGGCAGCCAAGTCTTCCGCGCCCAACAGGAGACGAGGTTGTCGCAATCCGCGCCCAACAGGGACGAGGTTGTCGCACATTGGATATAGTTTTCGGAGAGAGGCATAAGCTAGATATAGGTGAGAGAGAATGTGAGGTTTTCAAGTCTGTTTGGTGTCTAATAGAACACTGAGATATTTTATAGTCTCGTGATTGAGTGTTTTGGAGATGGTACTATTGGATATTTGTAGAGGGAGCATGTCGGGTTTGCGTTTTAGGGCGATTGTTTTCGCTTCACATTTTGAAGGGTTCAAGTTTAGTCTCCAGTTCTCTGACCATGTGCAAAAGTTGTCTAGAGCTCCTTAGGTGAATGAAATGGAGTCTGAAAGACGGGGATTGGACGGTATCGTTGGTGTGTAAAGCTGTGGAGGTATCATTGGACTGAGGGATATCTGAAGTGAAAATATTGAAAAGAATAGGAGAGAGGGGATCCTTGTGGTACTCCAGCTTTGGTATTAAAGCGTTGGGATTTGGAGCTGTTGATTTTTACAGAAAAAGATTTTGTTGCTGAGGAAATCCTTTATAATAAAGATAGGAATACTAATTGTTCTGAGCTTATACAGAAGACCGTCATGCCATACACGGTCGAACGCCTGGGAGTAATCTAAGACTGCGGTGGTATTTTTTTTCTTCAAATGATTGGACTATTGCTTCCGAAACGCGTAATAATATGTGGATGGTGGCAAACTGTGGTGAAAAACCGAATTGCACATTAGGAATAATTTTTTGTTTCTTCTAAGAATTTGATGATGCGAATGAGGATGAGCTTTTCGAAGAGTTTGAGAAGGTTGGCAATATCCTGATGGGTCTGTAACAGTTCCGGTTATTGGGTAGTTTATTTGGTTTGAGAATGGGGATAACAATTTAATGCTTCCAAGCAGGGGGGTAGTACCCTAATCGAAGGCAGCCGTTTAGAATGGAGGTTAAGAAAGCGATGGACCTTCGAAAGCGATCGACCTTTTTAGTATAACATTGGGAATTTGATCACAGACGGTTGATTTTTTTATTCTTAAGTGATTTTAACATTGCTTGAATATTTGCTGGATTAATATGGGTGGGCTGAGGAACCGAGGAAAACGGTAGATTCATGAAGGTTTCTATTTGATCATTGAAAGCTATGTTATTGGCTGGGTTAGGCGAGAATTTTTCTGAAAAGTGGAGAGCTAACAGGGGTTTTTAAGTTCGGTTGTTGCTGCAGGAGCACCAGTTTTCAAGGCATAATTGAAGAGTAAGTATGAGTTAGGGTTTATGTTATTCGCCATAGTTTTTCGGAGTTATAAGATAATTTTGGTTGTTGGGACTGGAAGAAAGCATTTTTTTGGTTCGCGAGTACGTCTTGAACTTCACTTTTTAAATTGAATATTTATTTGAGAAAAGGTAGTCGATATTCTTGTCAGTTCCTTTGTGCTTTCCTTTTCTCGGAAATTAATTTTCGAATATGGCTGGGAATCACCAATTGTTAGGGAATTTTTCGTTTGTAAGTAGAAGGATAAGATACGGACCGAATGGTAGATTGGATGGAGTCAGTGAGGATGTTGATGGCTTGTCTAATATTTCTACAGGAGATTTGTGGAATGATGGCGGAGGTTGGTAGGAGTTGAAAAATTATTGAACATATTTAGTTTATAGGTCCTTGCAGCAATCTGGATGGATGAAAAGTAAGAGAGAGAGAGGGAGTGCAGGGAGATTAATACAGGGCAGTGGTCTGAATTAGATTGGGCAATTGGCTGTTGGAAAATTGGTTTCGAGAAGGACTTTGTTAGAATAATATCGAATATGTCAAGAAGAATGGTGCTATTGAAAGGGAATTAAGGTGGTTCAGTAGGCTGCCTATATTGATGGATTTATGTTACAATACGTGAACAGTCGAGCGCTATTAGGAGAGGTGGTTCGACAGCCCCAGGATGTGTGTTTGGCATTTCAATAGGCCAATAGCTAGGGTTGGGGTGGGGTGAGAGAAAAGTATTGATAGGTGGTTGGAATCTATTGGAATGTTTGGAGGCTTGTATGGCTAGATTATGGTGATATATGGGCCTGAACTTTGCAGTAGAAAAATTGCAGTGTTCGGGAGTGATGAAAGGCGGGTAAGGGGTTACGTTTAATGTGCTTTCCGAATAAGGATTGCACTCCACCCATACATCTGTTAGAAGCCTGTGCGATCTGTAGATATAAATCCTGAGATTGAAAATCTTGCTAAAGGCTGAAGATGCTTTTCCGTTAGAATTGTTATATCAATTTTATATTCCTGTAAAAATATGGGATATGAAGAGTCTTTGCTTATTATACCGTTTTGCATTCCAATTAAGCAAGTTGAGATAATTTGAAATTAGCGTGTGCTATTTAAAGATGATTGGGGTGCTCCTATAAGGTTCTGAATTTGGGTATTAAGGAAAGAATATTTGGTTTACTACGTTTAGGCAAGAAATTGATTTTGGCGACTGTGGTTTTGGGGAGGTAGCCGAAGTTTGGAGAGGACTTTTGGGAGAGTGGGAATTTCTGATGTTGATGTTATGGGTGAGCATTATTGCGAGGTGTTGGGCAGGTTTAGGACTGGATTATACGGTGCGTTCATTTGGATAATAATGGGATGTTAAAGTTGGGTGGGAGTGATTCGAATTTATGGAATGAGTCTTGCCTTTTTTTTGAAAAACCGCTTATTTGTATGTCGGAGGCATGTGGTTTCCTCGCAGTTTTAAGTAAATTAATAAGGCATTAGGAGGGGGTGTGCAGTTGCTAGAAGGAGTAATCAACCACAGGTTAACAGGGGAGGGATGTTTTTTGAATAGTTGCGAGTGTGATTGACGTCTTGACAATTTTTTTAACATTTCACTATATTTGTTTTTTTTCTGAGTTCAATTCTTACGACAACAGTGGAGTGAATTTCAATTTTAAAAGTAGTTTTTCACAAATTCACTTTCTGATAGAGATTTTTCTACCGCGTTAGCCGACACACAATCATGTAAGAAAGCGATCTGTCTCGTAACTTTGGCAGGCGTTATGCCCTTTTGAACAAGGCGGATGATTTCTGCATCAGTGAATGAGGTGTGAATTCTTCTCATAATGGCGCTCTGTTTCTAGATTTTTGGTCACTATAATTATGGTACTTTCCACTTTCTGTTCGTTAAGTTAAGAAAAACAAGTTTTCAGAAAGTCACTGCTTGCATTAAATCAAACGATTAAAGTCTGATGAGTACGTTATGATGAAAACAAGGGGTGTTTTTAGAATCTTTACTTGGTTGTTGCACTCCTTGGTCTGGTCAGTTGCCGTCAGGCCAACGAGTCCTAATGTGTTGAATAGGTTTTTGCGTAAAACATTATTTAAACTCAGAATGTTCAGCACTGTTATCGATTCTTTCCCGTTTAGAGAATTTTACTTCACTTGATATTTGAAAATTTGAAGCATTAGCAATATTAGCCATGTTGTGCTGCGGAAAATGGTTTAAAGTTGAGATGGTTGACTTACTAGTGATGAACATTGACATGATGAATACGCGCGTACCGGTTGTTGCTGCGGCGAGGTTGATGCTTGCTGTTGTCGGGGATTATGAAGTTCTGTTGAAGCTGATTGTGTGCGCACCGCGAGTCCGTGACCTGTAGCGCGTGCCGATGCGGGTTACTCACCTGGTACCCACCTTTCACACGGCGCCACGCACGATGATGACCAACAGCAGGACTAGACTGCTGGCTATGTACACACAGCACACACACATATCGGCCTCCGTAGCTCAGTGATGTACTCAGAGGCTACTAAAAGGAAGGGGGCGAGGACCACCTTCGAAAAGAGGAAATGATGGGTCGGCCGAAAGATAGCAAAACGCAACTGAAGGATAAATATAACTTATTTATTCTGATAGTTAAAATGAAAGTGATATTACTTCTTGGAAGAGATAAAACTTATGAACTAAGAAAGAAAGGAAAACAAACAATTCAAACCTATTATACTTATACAAATGCATGCCGGGCCCGAGCAGTGAAATATTAATAAAAATCCTAATTCTAAGTCTCAAATTTAATAATATACGTAACCACAAAGTTTGATACTGAAGAGCAAATAAATAGTAACGGAAAATAATTACCATAAATGTTAATACTAAACATTTAAACAATGCTGGAGTGTGTTCGAATGTCTTTAAATAGCTCGGCACTGCTGGAGGAAAGAACATGTAACTGGTATGCGGATGCTACTGTTCACGAGCTGGACTCGATGTTGCCTGCGGCGATGCGTCGCGATGACAAACAGCACCAACGGATCCGATGTTCGGAGTCCCCGGACTCGATGAAGCGGCATGTAATGCCGCCGTGGGGTCGGACGTCAGTTCCCCCGCCTCACTAAAACGAACTCCACTAATGTGCGAGTGATGTCGTTCAAATGTATGCCAGTATGGCGCCCACTTGACGGGGAAGCCTTTGCCCTAATTAGTTGTGATGGGGCAGCCTGTAGCCCTACATCATGCCGTTGTGTGGCGTGAATGTTGCATGCCGTTTTATTCCGTTGTGGCATGCTGTGTTGGCCTCACAGCATGCCAGAAGGCGCAAGGAGTCGCACTAGATAGCGTAAGGCAGGCATTCAATTTGACTGCCGCGGAAAATTCTTTGGCTCATGCAGCGGCCCTGATGCAAAATGACGCTCTGTCATCTGAGCGATGTCCTGACAAGCGAATCTTTTTGGGCGCGATGGTTTCCCGACAATATATAGACAACCGCCCCCCCCCCGGACCACGCGGTGGAGGGTGGCCACCGCAAGGCGTGGCGAAGGGGATGGTGTGAGATTGAGAGGGGGGCCCTTGGGTGGCTGCCGGACTTGGGCCCCGACATCATTAAAGGGGGCGCGCGAGATGCGGCTGCTTAGAGGGCAATTACAAGCCACAGCTGCCGAGGGGGGGTTCGACGGCACTGAGGCACAGAGGGCGAAGTACCCGTCGGCGGTTCAGCTCAACTGCCCCCCCTGGGGGGGGGGCGCATCCGGGAGGTCACTATTCCAGAGAACGAAGCACCTCAGTTTGAGGTGCGGCGGGATAAATGGCACCGATTTTCGCGGCGGGGGAAGGGAGCGACCGGCCACTGCGGCGTCTGAGCGCGCGCGGGCGGTCCTCCTGCCGCTATCGTGCGTAAAACACTGATGCTGTTGAATAGTTGTGCTGTAGGGGATGACGTTGTTCATTTTGACGGTACCACTGATGCTGTTGCTGTTGAGAGTTTGAAGAGCGGAGGCCAATGTTTCCAACAGCTGAGTGAATGGTTGGATTACGTGTGTAACCTTGCTGTGCGAAGTCGCCACAGCGCACTGCCGTGGGCCAATGCAGACCTAAGGCCACACGTTAGTCCTATTCTTCGGGTGGTTAACTTACGTAAAAATCACTGTGATTTGTAGCACTAATCACTGATATTAAGAACAAGCACTATGGACGACCTAGACCGCTGTCAGCACGGAACAGTGTCTGCTGATAAGACTGCGGGGCGATGCGCGCTGTGCGACGCACGGCGACGGAATGGAAAGTAATTAAAAAATTAGCGCTATCTTGGTGAATTCACACAGAAAAAATGGACAGGATAATATAAAATGTGTGAGTTAGGGAAAAAAACAAACTCTTGCCCGGTTTCTAATGCGAACCCCTTCATTTGCAGCTCTATAGAGTGCAGTTGCCTATTGGAAACGTACTAAACTTGTGGTGCTACAGAATGGCACAGACTTTCCCGCATTAGATTTCTATTTCCTTTGGCCACGGCTAGCTTTTTGGCTTGCCACGTACTCCTGCCAGCTACCATCTATTGCCACCCAAACTTCATTGTTTTGACATTTTCTTAATTTTTGGGTTTCCTAATAGTAGAACGGAAATATTATTTTCAGAATATTAAAGAACAGTAAAATCTCGTCCTAAAAGGCAATTTTCTTTGAAAATTTTGAGCTATTTTCAAGAAAATAGCGTTTCAGTGCTACTGTAAATTTGAAACTTGAAGCTTTCTTTCACAGAATATTTTGAGTTTTCGAAAAACTTCATTGGAAGTCATTTGAAGCACATTAACTTGCAAATACAATAGTTTTTACAAATTGCTGGATATGTGTACATTAACGGTGCGCGTATTAACATTGTAAACTACCCCAAAATGAACTTTATGTCATATTAAAGTGTGCAATTAGCACTATCCGTTCGAAAAGGCTGAAGAAACAATTGGGAGCCATTTACGAGAAAAAAACATTTGAGCGTTTTTGAAAATGCGGAATTGTGAGTTCGTTTTCACAGAAAAGGGTTGAATTTTCTAGAAATGAAAATATTTAAATGAAAGTATTTAAAACGCATGTACTCATAAATATAATAATGTCAAGAAATCGCCGCTAATGTAAATATTAATGACGTGAGAGACAAGTCAAACAAATTATATTTTACTTTCTCGCCTTACGAATACTTCGTAAGAAGAGAAAGTTACGTTATCATGCGCCAGAAAATGGTGAATTTTCGTCAGAAAAACTCTCATTGACGGGCCCTGGTAAAGAAGAAGTGGATAAATTCTGTTGCCAAATTTAGAAATAAAAATCCTGTAAGTTGTGGTGAAGCCAGAATCCATGTTTTGATGGCCATGATACCGAAAGATCGATTGACGGCAAAACGTCCGATTTTCTTCAAAATTGATATTTTCCAATCGTTTTGGCTCACGTCGCGGTTCCTGAAATTTAAAACCCATATTTTAATTTTGGGGGTACTTTACATGAAGCCCTTGGGAGATTTTCAGAATAAAATGGAAGGCCCCACAAGTTTGATGAAATTTCGTTTCCACCTTATTCCGTATGTTAGAATGTGAATATTATTTCATATTCTTTGTTCGTTTCTTACATTGGAGCATTTTTATACGTTTACAAATTAATCTTTAAGAAATTATTACAAATCTATTTGAAATAAGTATGAAATAAAAATTGCTAACTTTCAGTCGCCCGCTCTCAAATTACGCAGTTAAATGCTACATAAGTTAGAATTTGTATTGTGACGAACGTGAATTTAGAGGTTCATCACAGGTGCCAGAGCCCCATAAAACACCATAAAAGAACGGGGAAGAGAGCGCGGCGCGCCAGTTCAAAAGGGGCGCGCCCCGCGGACGAGGAAATTGCCGCCCCGCAACGTTCATCGCAAGTCGCGAGAAAATGACTCGCACTAACTGGAGGGGAGGAGGAGGCGCCGCGTTACCCCTACAAACCGAGGACATAAAACACTAATCCGCAAGCGGAAGGGCCTCTTTAGTTTTCGTCAGTAGAAGCGGTAGCTTCTCTCTTAAGTTTTCGTCGGTAGAGGCGGCAGTTTTCTCTCTTAAACTTTCGTCAGTTGGAGCAGGCAGCATCTCTTAAGTTTCGCCTGTTGGAGCAGGCAACATCTCTTAAGTTCCGCCCGTTGGAGCAGGCGGCATCTCTGAAGTTTCGGCAGAAGAAACGGCAGCTTCTCTCCGAAGTAACGGTAGCCGATGTTGAAAGATTACGCGAATGAGAGCGTCATTTTAGTTAGGAGTGTCCGACGTCAGAAAGGCGTCTAGTTAGTCGTTCCGCGAATTTGTTAAAATATTCAAGAAAGATTTTGCAATTACGGCACCGTGAAGAGGTCGCCGTGTGAAATTTGCGACAAGTTGACGCTCAGATTAACCATAAAATCTGCAGCTGGAACGGGGGAGAGATCTAGTACGCGGCGAGAACCAAACCTCACGCCGGCGTACGAATAACCACTGGGCGCGAGCAAAAGAACGCGCCGAAACGAGATCTGGAGACGGGCGAGTACCGGTCGTGATCGGACGGAGACGGAACCGGGACGGAGACAGAAGAGGACGACGGAGTTGGGAGCGGCAGATAGAAGAAAGAACGGGACCAGGAGAGGAAGACGGAAGAAGGACGGCGACGGGAGCTGAAGACCGAAGACGGAGGCACGAAGGCGGCGGGTCGCTAGGCACGAGGCCGCGGCTCGGAGCGCAAGCGCCGGCAGCGAACGCGACAGCGAGCGACCAGTGGCAAGGCCAGCTCACCAGGAGGGGCGTGGTAACGGTGCAAACGAAAATATGGGTCAAATTTCGCGCCGCATTGAAAGAAAAATGTTAGGAGTTATACGGGGAGGTTCTAGACTGTGAAGGCGAAATAACTTTCGTGTTGCAGTTATAAAAGCAATAGCCATTTTGACGCCTGGTTACCTGTTGGTTTTGTACATGAGTTAAAGTAGATTGATGTGGTAATAATTGTATCAAAGTGTGGAGGAAGTAATTGCTGCAGAGCACGTTTATTGTTCAGAGTGTTAGAATTAAAACGAATGTGAAATGAGATTAGTAAAGCGCACGCCAGTGATTGAGTCAAAAGTGCAAGCAGAATTTTAGTCATTTTTTTATTTTATTAAAGAATTCTTAATTTTTCCAATGAACAGTAATTGTGTTTAGAATTTGAAGAGTTTTGGTTACTTGATTTAAAGAGGATACGGTGTGAGTTGACGGTTTTATTTGGAAAGTTGAAAGAGAATGATGACGAGTTACGTGTGTAGTAGAATTAGTTATTATTTTTTGAAATCATTAAACTTTGTTTTACTGTTATTTGTGTTCCTGTGTTTTGGATTGCTCTCTACACCCCAAAGATCCCGCCTGCCCTGAGATATAAGTAAGCTCGAAAGAGCAGATATCTGCGCACCCGCCCAGCCGCTCAACCATTGTTGAGAGAATTAGCGAATTTAAATAAATTTGGGTGTTTGGGGAGGGTTTGCGTCAGAGTATATTATTTCATATTTCATTTTATTATTATTATTATTTAGTATATTTATATTATATTTCTGTTATTTCATTTTAAATTGTGTCCTTTGTGTTACATGTGAAAACGAATAGATATAACGAATAGAAATATCATTGTTGGTTGTAAGCCACAGTTGTAACTTCGCACAGATTCTAGTCTGTATGAGTTTCTCAGTTTCTCTATCTTCTTCATCCCACCATATTTCTATTCCTGAGAATAAATAACTGATTCTAAAAATTGAAATATATTCAGATAAAGAAAATAACTTCAATTCTGTTTTGCCAAAACTCTATTTACACCTCTTATTTTGCAGATTATGCCAATTTATTTGAAAATATCTCTCATAATTTTTTTGCTGATGCCCCTGTTCAGGTACCTGAGTCAGAGATCATCCACAGAGTTTCTCATTCAGAAACTAACAAGTCATCAGCGTTGCCAGATTATTTTTCGTCTATGTAGTGATTTTTAACAAATCTTAATGAGAAACAGCGTGACTTGTTTGGAAAAAGCGGACAAAATAAAAAACAATAACAAGTAATATTTTAGTTGTAAGTATCGAAACATACATTTATACAGATTTCAATCACAAACAAAGTAATCAGTAAGTTACCAAATTTCTATAGATATTTTTCGTAAGCAGAAGGTGTACCAGGCATGCGAAACCGTCCTGTTAAATTTATGCAGAGAGAATTTTACGCAATATGAGAAATTTATTGGGAGCTCACGATCATCACGTAAGAACATGTTTTCGAGTGCTTTGCGATAGCATTTAATCCACCATGAAAAACGCTCCACTCTTTCTTACACAGTCAAAAACTTGTTTTTATACTCGTATCACTTTACCTCGAACAGTCAATTATGATAACGAACGCTTATAATTACAATACATTAAATTACATTAAATGTATTTTGTTAACCGACGTTTCCATAGTTTTCTTAATGTGTGTCTTGCACCGACAAATCCAAACTGCCGGCCAGGTGGTCGAGATCGCTAAAGCGGTAGTGCCGCAACGTTAAAATCCAATAGTGGTAGGGTAATGACCTAGAAATTGATGCGACTTGAAATAACAAAAACCAAATACAAACTGTCCGAAGACTATAAACCTCTTTACTCATCTTCAAACAAAGCGTGAAGAAGTGACAGCACAAATGCAAAATTCGCCCCACTGCATCATGCGACGGCAGACTCACTCGCTAGTGCCGCTGAGATTACTTTCGCGTGCTTTTTCTTGTTTTCTTTTTGTTGTATTTTTTGGGGTTTGAATTGTTGATTGAAATATTGTATAAAGGATGATTTGGTCTGTACCTCCAAGACGTTCAATTTTAGTCTTAACTAAAGAAGGGCACAGACTTTCCGTAATAGTTTTATATTACCTTAGGTCTGGACTAGCTATTCAGAATTGCCAGATACTCGTGTCAGCTGCCATCTATCGCCGCCCAAAGTATATTTTTTTGACATTTTCTTAGTGTTTCGGTTTTCCTAATGGTAGAATGAAAATATTAATTTTAGAATATTAAAGAACAATAAAACCTCGTCCTAATGGCAATTTTCATTGAAAAATCTGGAGCCGGTTTTAAGAAAATAGCGTTTAAGTGCTACTAAAAATGCGAAATTTGAAGGTCTTTTCTACAGAAAATTTTGAGTTTTGGAAACACTTCATTAAAAGTCATTCAAGCACATACACTCACAAATACAATTGCGCTTAGAAATTGCTATTAATGTGCATATTAAAGGTTTGAGAGATTTTTTAAAAAATATATATTTCTGATATTTTTGAAAAAAAATGCCCCCATTTAAACTTTACGTCTTATTAAAGAGTGCAATTACCACTACCCGTTCCAAAAGTTTGAAGAAAAACTTCGAGCCATTTTTGAGAAAATGGCATTTGAGCGTTTCTGAATGTCGAAATTTTTGCTATTTTTCACAGAAATCAGTAGATACAAGTATTCGTAATCAGTAAATACATCATATAAATCAGTAAAATACAAGTAAATACAAATATTCGTAAACACAAGAATGTAAACAAATCGCCGGTAATGTAAATATTAACGACGTGAGAGGCAAATAAAAAAATTACATTTTTTGTAAGTTTTGAAAACAACACATCAAGCAATACGGCGTTGATGTCATCTCATCAAGCAATACGGCGTTGATGTTATCTCATAGAGTGCATTAGGCACTATCCTAAACACAAAATTTAAAGAAAAAATTGGAACTGTGTTTGAGAAATCTTGTTTTTGTATTTTTTTATATAGCACATATTGCACGTAATATTGAGCGAAAACTACTAAAATGTTCAAAAAAATGTACTTGACCTTCATGAAAGAACTCACTTTGGCGACCAAATTTTATTTGAACAAAAAATCTTCAATTTTGTTGTAAGAAGAGGCCGAGAAAAATTCAAACTTTTGCAATTCTCGAAAATTCAGAATTAAACATGTAAATCGGACTTATGTCATCTTAATAAGTTTATCTTACTGTACTCTGTCAAGAAATTTAAAGAAAAAGTTGGATCTGTGTTTCAGAAAATTTTGAAAATGTCCGGGAGGCTTTCTGCAAAGTACCCCTAAATTTTGAAGAAAGTTTTTCAAAATTGCGGCGCCTCGAGTGGAAAAGGGAATATTCATTTCTAGATCGACGAGGCAATATTCATTATGGAAGAAATCGTACTTATGGTATAGACGCTAGTGTTGTTCACAGACACCGGACGAACGGACGTTTTGCTTTCAATTGGTTTTTCGGTATCAAGGACGCACAAACCAGATATTCTGGCTGCACCATGCGTTAGGTTTTTTTTCTTAATTTAGGAACAGATTTTACTACTTTCCGTATACGTACGTGTATACGGAGTAATATACGTAGTATATGGAAAATTAAGTAATTCTGCGCGAAAAAAACGGCGGATTTCGCAGAAAAAATTCATTGCCGTGCCCTGATAAAGAAAAAGTTGATAAATCCTGTTGGTAAATTAAAACTAGTGGTGCTTCCAACGCACATACTTTTCTCGCTCTCCTATACGTTCCTTATTGCTATTCCACTACTTCATAAACCAGCAACAGTGTATTATACCAGCAAACGTTTTCCGTACCGAGACCCGACATCCGAAACTCAAAGTCAACGAACCGGCACTTATACCACTACGCACACCCAACACCGGCTGTGTCGAACAGAACCATGAAAGAATAGAACCGACCTACAAAATAATAAATGCATGATTAAGAAACAATTGATACTATGGTACATACGCTATAAAAATACAAGAAGTCAAAAATTGTTAAAAGTTAAAAATTTTAACAAATATATACAGACATTTCCAGTACATTTATCGCAATTACTTATATTTTAGTCAAAACGTAATTGTATCGATTTATCATTAGGAGCCGGTATTTTTTCAACATGCTAAAAACATGTCTTTCAAACCTGACCAAGAAAGGCAGCGGTGAACCGCTTTACGAAGTATTCGTAAGTAGAGGTCTGCATTCTCCGAGATTTTTACCGACCAGCGCTCGCTCGCCTCTCTTCTCTCGAGACCACGCGCTCGACTGTCCTTCGCAGCCGGTTGCGGACTCCCGGGAGCCGGCGACCGACCGAGACTCGGCCGGTCTCGACAACCGGCGGACCCTGTTCAGGCGAACTGCGCCCCGTAACACGTCGGAATAAATATCTAATGCCATGTTTTCAGGAAAAGGAAGAAGTATTGAATGGTTTTTAAAATAAATGACCAATAATTTAGTTTTTCCAAATTTAATATATAGACGAATTTAATATTAATTTTCAAATAATAAATTTAATATAAAAAAAAGAATAAAAAGCTTTAAAAATCGACTCCCCGGACGCACTGGAGAACCTCAAGTGGATCTATTGCAGTTTCTGCCTGTGACTTCAAAGAAAAGGCATTCAAAAGTTTTAGAGATAAATTCCATTCTTTGTAATGGCTAGCCCATCGGATGCTTCGGAAATTGCCCATTTTATTCTAATGAATATAAAATCATTAATTTTCCTTCATTTTATACGGTGTAAATACAAATGCTCTGCTAAATTTAGATGCAAGTGCAATGAAATATATTAGTACCTTTCCCTTCCACTTTTGTATTTTTGTTTCTTTTTCCAAATATTTTTGTTGTTGGTATTGTTGTAATTTTCAGGCATCTGAGACGCAGGTCTTAGTTTCTTAACCCGGCAGTAGGCGTGCGGGGTGCCTCAGTCACCCCAGCATTGTTTTGAGCTCATTGTACTTTTAGTTTTATTTATAATCTTGCGAGCTTCTCAATGCCTTTCGAGGAAAGTTTTGTGCACATATCTCGACCCTTCTCTTTCAACAGCTTCCTGTCCTTTCCTGGAAATTTCGTCGCAAAGGCGATGGCGTGCTGCGTGGGAGCCACCGAGTCACCTCGCACAACCTTTGTTATCGCTTCCTGCCACGCTGAGCAATAGTTCACCCAAAGGAGCATCTCGTGGAGTCTCGTGGAGCTTCAATACTACTCCACAGAAGCCAATGATTCACAATTTCAGCTTTTACGATTGTTTATTACAATTAATCGCTTATCTTGCATTGAAACGTAAAATAATGGAGTAATTGAAAAACATTGTACTCGTACATATAAAACTTTATATGCATCATTTCGTGAATACATACTTTTGCCGAATTTAAAATAATGTTAAACGTGTGTATATAATAGTAAATAATATATTTTGAATTATTAAGTTGAATAGGCTAATGTGCCGTGACCGCTGTTGTTTGGCCGCCGACTGAGTCAACAAATACAGAGGCCATGGCGGCTTACATCAACTATTTTACAATAAATTACTACGCCCAATGACGACAAGACGTTTTGACGCAAGGAAAATAGTACCCACCTCATTTTTGTTTAGCATATGCTTTTTTCTTATATACTCGTGAAATTATGACCAAATATTCATTGTATTTAATAAATATGCCTTATATTCGGGTTTGTAAGAAACTTCAATGACATTACAATTGGTACGCAACGAATTATCTTCCCTTAAACACTATAAATATAGAAAAAAATTTCAGAGTCTTTGTTTGCCTTAATTCTTTCAAAAATGTATTGTTTGTCTCTATAAAATTATTTCCAGTCAATCGATAAATTGTTACTTTTCAACAAATTAATCGTTTAATTGAAATTGTATTTTCTTTCGATTACAATGAATTGAAAGTGTTGCGATCACTACATGCGGCGACTTTATATCCCGTACATGCATTGAGGGGCGAAGCTACTGTGCAGTCCGGCGCTTGGCCGAGCGGCCGAGCGCTCGAGCGCTCGAGCGCCCGGGCGCTCGGCGACTCCCGAGTCTCGGCGGGAGCCCGCAAGGCGGCCGGTCGAAATGTCTGTTAAACAGCTATCTCTTCCCCCCCAAGCAAGGTCCCCCTCCCTTCGCTGAGCGTCGGCGCGGAGCCCAAGTGTCTCGAGCGGTTGTTTTCGCCTGAGTGCAGAGCTCTATTCGTAAGGCTAGAAAGTAATAACAATTTCGGAACCGTTAGGGATTGTAAGTTTATCGCATACGTTCTGGATATAATGTATTACAATTTAACGTTAAAATACTCATACTTTACTTAAATTGGTTCATACAGATGTATACAAGACAACGGTTGATTTCACATGTCATACGCTTCAGAAATCGAATAACAGAGTTGAAAAATTGTTTAAAAGATGCAGTTAGGGAAAACAGACAAGTCCTGTCTATTTATCTGCATTGATTCTATTCGTGAGTAGAAGTACTTCAAATGATTTTCAATAAAGTATCTACACTCTTCAATGTTTTTCCTGCAACATCACATTCATCAAATTAAAATCCCCCTCGGGGGATCGAACTCGGCACCTTCCTTATTGAAGATCTCAACCCGAAAGTGCTTTAACCAGCAGCGCCACGGGACCCACATGCGGAACAACTACTTATACTTTAGTCAAAACGTAATTGTATCAGTTCTATCATTAGGAAGCCGGTAATTGTCAACATGCGAAAAACATGTCTTTCAAACATGATCAAGAAAGGCAGCGGCGAACGACTTACTCCAAATAATTTATCCGCCGATTGGCATTTGAAAAATAACTACTGCGAGAAAGTATGTGCCATTCTATAGCACCACTAGTTTATTTATATATTTACCGTCCCTTATTACACACGTGCAGAAATTTTAAGGAAAAAAATGTAGCGATTTTTGAGAAAATTTTTTTGTAAATTTGAATGGCAATTTACGCAAAAACTACTCGTTTTTTTCCAAAAAAGGGTTCATGACCTTATTTGAAGTGCTAATTTGTACAACCGACTTTGTCTGAGGCAAAAATCTCTATCTTCAATTTTGCAGTTTTAAACAGTTTTTTTGCAATTTTCGAAAAATTGGGCGTATCAACGAAAATGATACCTACGTCATTCCCTTCAACGTTCTTTGCACTATTCAACAACAAAATATAATCAAAAAATTTGGAGCCATTTTTTTAAAATTTACAAAATCTCAAAATGGGCTTCATGTAAAGTACCCTCAAATACTAAAATATCGGTTTCAAATTCAAGAGGCCTTGAGACGAGTAAAAACGATCGGGGAATATCAATTTTGAAGAAAATCGGCTTTAGGCGCTAGCGTTGACCATAGACGGACAGACGGACGTTTTGCCGTCAATCGATTTTGCAGTATGAAGAAGCAACAAATCATAGATTTTGACTATACCACGAGATAGAGAATTTTCCCCCTAAATTTTGCAACAGGTTTTATCCACTTTTTTTGTCACCAGACCCCTTCTATAAGAGTTTTTCTGGCGAAAATTCCCCGTTTTTCGCCGCACGATTACATAACTTTACCTTCTTACGAAGTATTCGTAAGGCGAGAAAGTAAAAAATCCCTAACACCTGATGTAGCCAGAATCCCTGTTTTGTAAGTCCTATTCCGCAAAATCGATTAAAAGCAAAACGTCCGTCTGTCCGTCCGTCTGTCTGTGAACACTACTAGCGCCTAAACCACTCGTAGAATTTTTTTTTCAAATTGAAGAATCCCCAGTCGATGTGGCTCGAGTCGAAACTTCGAGATTTTGAAAAGGATTCTGTAAAATTTGGAGGTACTTTACATAATGACCCCGTGTATTTTCAAAATTTTCTTAAAAACCGGTCCAAATGTCTGAAAATTTCTTGTAAGAATAGAGTAAATTAAGCTTAGAAAGGTGGCATAGATCCGATTTTGACGGTTAACTCTGGATTTTCGAAAATTGCAAAAGTTTGAATTTTTTTGGTTTCTTCCAACAACTACAAAATTAAAGATAGACATTTTTTCTTGCATTAAAATTTCTTCTCCATAGTGAGTTCTTTCATTAAGGTCATGTACATTTTTTATAATTTTAGTAATTTTGGCGCAACATTGCGCGCAATATGTACAATTTTATAAAAATACAAAAACAAGATTTTCTCAAAATGGTTCCAAACTTTTTCTTCAAGCTTTTGGCAAGGATAGTACTTGATGTACTTTATGAGATGGCATAAACGCTATAATGCGTTATTCTTTTGTTTTTTCATAAATTACAAAAACTAAAATTTCTTTGAATTGTTACTCACGTTGATATTTACACTAGCGGCTATATGTTCACATTACTATATTTATAAGTACATGTACTTTAAATAATGTCAAATAAGGTTTCTCGAAAACTGAACCGTTTTCGGTGAAAACTAAAAATTCTAAATTCTAAATTCTAAATTCTAAAAAACTAAAAATTCCGAATTTTCATAAAAGGTCAAACGCCATTTTCTCAAAAATGGCTCCAATTTTTTTCTTCAAACTTTTCGAATGGATAGTGCCAATTGCACTCTTATATACTTCGTAAAGTTCATTTTGTTTGTTGTTGTTGTTGTTGTTTCAAAATTACACATATGTAAATTTTTGAAAAATCTCTCACTCCATTAATATGCACGTTTCCAGTTATTTATAGGCACTATTGTATTTGTGCTTCAAATGACTTCTAATGAAGATTTTCGAAATAACAAAAGATTCCTGTGAAGAAGAGCTTCAGTTTTCGCATTTACAGTAGCGCTTAAACGCCATTTTCTTAAAAATGTCTGCAAATTTTTTAAAGAGAACTGCCATTGATGAGAAGGTTTCACTGTTCTTTAATATTCTTAAAATAATATTTCCGTTCTACTATTAAGAAACCGAAAAATTAAGAAAGTGTCAAAACTTGTGGTGCTTCCAACGCATATACTTTTTCGCACTGCTTCTATACGGTCCTGAATGCTACTCCCCTACTTCATAAACCAGCAAAAGTTTTCTACCAACAAACTTTTTCCGTTCCGAACCCGAAATCCGATCCTCAAAGTTAAAGAACCAGCACTATACCACTACGCTAAACTAGCACCGTATGGGTCGAACAGAGCCATAAAAAGAATCGAACCGAGCTACAAAATGGTATATGCATGATAAACAAACAATTGATTCAATGGTAAAATGTGATTTACAAATCCAAGAAGAGACGTGAAAAATTGTTGAAAGGTAAAAAACTCGAAAAAATATATACAGACACTTCCAGTTGATTTATCGTAATTATCAATATTTTGATTCGAATGGCTTCACATGGTTTTTAATCATGTTTCTGGAATTCTCAATTTCAATTAGAAAAAAATTATCCCCGTGTTTATATTCCAAAAATCAGGGCTGTACAAAGCGAAACGATTAACATTGATTCCTATAGGCGAATAAACACCAAAATTAAAAAACCTTAGGAAAAATCCTGACATGCCTCTTACACTTATATAATAGTAATAGTGTATGGTGGTTTCATTTCTAGCATTAGGAAGCCGCAAAATACAGAGAATGCGCCCCTTGAGCGCCCAAAGAAGGTATCTCAGAAGATTAATTATTCGTAACAGAAAAACTGGTTCAAACTATAGATTAGAAAAACTAAGTTCTGCGAGAAAGTCTGTGCCATTCTATAGCACCACTAGTTTATGTATTTATTTACCGTCCCTTATTACACACGTGGAGAAATTTTAAAGAAAATATTTGGAGCGGGTTTTTTAGAAAATTGTTTGTAAATTTGAAGCAAAGATTACGCAAAAAATACTCGTTTTTTTTTCAGAAAATTCTACATACCTCTTTTTAAAGAGCTTTTTGCAACTTTCAAAAAACCAAGTATTTCCGTGAAGTAGGACTAAGACCACATTTATCGTCCCTCATTACATAAGTGAAAAAAATTTAAAGAAAAAATTTGGAACGGTTTTTGAGAATTGTTTTTGTAAATTTGAAGCGCAATTTTCGCAAAAACTAATCGTTTTTTTCAAAAAATGGTTCATGGGCTTATTTAAAGTGCTAACTTTGTACAATCTACTTTGTCTGAGGTAAAAATCTCTATCTTCAATTTTGCAGTTTTTAAATAGTTTTTTGCAATTTTCGAAAAAATGGGAATGTCAACGAAAATTATACCTACAGCATTCCCTTAAACGTTCTTTTCACTATTCAACAACAAAATTTAATCAAAAAATTTGGAGCCATTTTCTTTTAACTTTGAAAATCTCCGACGGGCTTCATGTAAAGTACCCCCAAAAATTAAAATATCGGTTTCAAACTCCAAGAGCCTTGACACTAATTAAAACGATTATGGAATATCAATTTTGAAGAAAATCGGCTGAACGGTTTAGGAGTTAGCGTTGACCACAGACGGACAGACAGACGGACTGACGTTTTGCCGTCAATCGATTTTACAGTATCAAGAAGCAACAAAACATGGAACACCACGAGGTAGAGGATTTCTTTCCAAAATTTAGCAACAGGTTTTATCCACTTTTTCCTCATCAGACTCTAGCTATAAGAGTTTGTGGTGAAAATCCGCCTTTTTCCGGCGCACGATTACATAACTTTCTCTTCTTACGAAGTATTTGTAAGGCGAGAAAGTAAAAATGTACTTTGTTAGGCGATATATGGCTGCTGGCAAGAGTATGTGTCAAGTCCGAGTAGCTTGCGGAAACCAAAGGAAATAGAAAACTAATACGCGAAAGACTGCCATTCTGCAGCAACACTAGTACTTTTATTCATAATTCAACTATGTAGAGAAAATGGGTGGGGAAGAAATTCTGGAGCCCAAGAAAACGTGCGCAGATAGTAACCACATGTCACACATACCCAACAGTTCCTACTGACGTGTTTTTTTTTCTTTTTTACGAAAATAAATCGAAGTCTATATTCCTTTGCAATTTCACTGATAAGCTGTTCCCCAGCCGCCCACCCGGCACGCCCCATCGTGGTGAAAGGGATGAGTAAAACAACCTAAATTCCATCCGAATGGTCACCCTTCTGGTGGAATTCCGTAAAATACATTTTGTTCCCGTGAGCTGAGTATTTTTTTTAATTGTCGGATTTCCGCCCAAGATCGCATCCCGACCCAACGAAGTGCGACCGGGCTGGCGCTCTAGTGTGTGTTCAAAATATTTGGGCGTATTCGGCCCATGTTCATCCTAAAACGAATTTAGCTGATCATGAATCCACATGACCATACTCTAAAAGCTCCCAATTAGGTGAGTAAGAAGATTATTACTTTGTGAAAATAGGAGTGATGTAATATACATAAATAGGTAGTATAAATTGACATGGAAAGAACTTCTCAAAATTTCTTGTTTTATTCATAGCTATTTATTGGTACTATTAGAGTTGGGCACTTTTCTCACAAAAGTTGTTAGCCACTCACAATTGTATCTTTCGTATCAGGCAAAATCTATTCAGTGCCCAGACAATTAGCACATAATGAAATAAATTATTCTTACTTACCTGTTTGATGCATGATTCACAAAACGTGGTCGCTGTGCGTTGACATTTGTCGAATTACTGTAGTTTGTAGTGTCGGTAAATCGAGTTTATTGCTTTTTATTTTCGGAATCCTAGAACTGAAGTTCTAGAACTTTCTCAGATGTCAGACCGGGAGGATTAGATAGGAAGATGTAATTGGTTAGAAAGGTTAATCGAATTTTGTGACACCATGGAACGAGGTCAACATACATTCTCTGCTCCAGAATATTGCTGCGAAATTAACTTAGCCGAGTAATATGGATTATAATTTGAGATAATCGCAAGTATTACGGGTAATAAATACAATACTGCTTGGGAAGATATTCCAAGTAAATAAATAAAAGTGAGTCTCTCCTTGAGATAATTCGATTACGAAACAAGCATGAAAATAGCCAAAGTAATAAAAAAACTGAAAATTATACAAACGGATGAATAGACAGTTTCAGGGTTTTATTCTAAATACACTGTAAGAAGTATACATTTAGTTCCTGTATTATTGTAAAATCATGAGTAGTTTACGGAGTGTCTATGTCAAAACAGTAAAACATTTCTCTAAAAATAAGATTTCTAATAATTACATACGCCAACTAACGGTAATCATGCTTGCTAAGCGACAATAATTACATTGTATTTTCACTCGGTCATTTTATAAGTAATAATTACAGTTGAAATCGATTATATTCAACTGAGTTGCTACGACGAATCAGAAATTACAACTGTATTTAAATTTTTGAATTATGATTTTCAAACAGTTAGTTTGTCGGAAGCAGTAAACTATTCCCTAATAAACCGCTCATTACAAGGTGATTTTGTAATGAAGACTGCTCTAATCCATGATGTAACTTCTTCGTTTCAGCATGAATTCAACTATTTTACCCCTTATTCCAAAACTGAGAACGACTCTAGTTATTAGCCACCAAGCTGGAGATCGGACTGCGAACATACATGTTACCTTCCATTTTCATTTTTGCAGGTAAAATAAACACATGCTAACAAATGAATGCAATTGTAAAAACATGGAACATGTTATTTAAAACCGCTGGGCGTGTATTTCATTGTCTCCAATCCTGACACCCGCAGCAGCTCTCGGAATGTTGCCGGAGGGGTAACGGCTGCGCAACGACCTGTTCCCAGATGGCCGCGCAACGACCTGCTCACATGTTTCTCGGACGTCTCCTGAGGAGAGTCAACAATTACGAACACAACAATCGTACTTTCGTATAACTGTGAACGTGGTTTGAAAGATTTTTCATTTACTCATAATTGTGAGTTAATTGATGCTTGGTAAAGATATTTCGTTTATAGAATACTATTGCATTTCTGTATCGACGCGTGGACACACAGGTACGCTTGGGATTCTAACATTACATTATGTTAATTTGTATCTCAGATCGTCGCCTGCTATAATAACCTCTTTTGGGAAGGAAGTTTGATGTTTTGTAGAAGGATACTGGGATAAGATGTTATTGGCAGGAATTTCATGTAAATCAATACAAGGTCTTTTGTAAGTTTTTTCCCGTAGCAATATATATGTTTTCTGAACGTCGGTAAGATATTTTGTTTTTGTGGTGCTTTGCTCTTATGCATTGTCACCCACATAAAAATAACCATGTTTAAGTTTCGATCAAACTTCTCAACACTCATCGATATAAGTCAGATTTTTATGTCGCTACCAAATTGTAAGATTTGAGACTCATCGTATTACTAATGTGTTTAATGAAGTTCTATTTATGAATAAACTGCTCGAGAACTATAGGACATGTATTAAAAACTAGTATTATGTTCACGCAGACTTCATTGCAATTGAATACAATTAGGAATTTTGTATTTGATAGTCTTCTGATCATTTATATTTGGCATTATAAGTGGCTCTCTAGGCAGAATAAAGTCACTTTCCATCTTTAGAATAATTTGTGTAAAGAATTTTGTAGTAATAATAATAGCAGACGTTTGTATACTAGCTTACAACTTAACAAGCGAAAAATCGATCAGAGATGTCTGTTTCTATTTTCTGTCAAAATGCTAAAAACTACTTCAGAAAGTTTCTAACACACATTGCTCCAATATGTCCAATGCAAGTAGGACATTTTATTCCCATATGTATAATTGGTTTAAAATGATATAGACACCGGTGAATACAATACAATAAAGGAAAGAGCGGCATTTAAAATAAACAAATTCTACTCCAAAGATTAAAATCGTATTTCAGCTATCCGCAAATTATGTCATTCGTGTACTCAATTGTTCTGAAAGCCACATTTAGTTCTTGGTAATTTTAGAAACGACTTTGGGGGAATAGCAATATCAACACACCGTTTCATATAGCAATATACTGTACTGTGACCTGAAGTATCTGACGAAAGTCCTGATTTACATATTTGTTTCAAGAAAATTTATTTCTAAGCAAATCTTTTTCATTTGGCGTTAATGTTGATATTACGATATGCATCCTTAAGGCGAGAATATTATATTTCTGTTTTGTTTCTCAACAAACAATATTAACAATGGGAGCATTCCGTCGAGGTATATTGGAAAGTTGAAATCACACCAGGAAAATCACCACGCGCATTGATTGTTCTAAATGACTATTATATTAGTGAACACGTGCTTTATTATACATTGAGCTTCATTTAAAACTGATTTTGTTCCAACTAATTTGCCATTGAAGACCCTAATGTTTCGTTTCTACGTAGAGTGCGACGGACAATAGTGTATCACAAGAGATGGGACGTATTGACAGAAGAAACGCAATAGAATCGCTCGGAGGAATACATAATTGCGCAGAAGCCTAAATAAAAAGTAGCACACGTTTGTATGTAATAACAGGTAATAACTTCCAATGAACGTATGTACGCAGGTTTAAAAAAAAACAGATCTTCCCTTCCAATTGTGAGTTGTGGAATGAATTATTTCACACCACTAACAGCAACGCCATGAATGACAACTTATTTCTGTTGTGAAATGCGAGCTTCCTCGAAGTTTCATCTCACGTTTTTTCACCTAAATAGGAAATCTGAACATTGAATGAACATCTGACTGACAGTGCATGAAGTAGGTAGTGAAAATAATTCAGTTTGACTACCATTCCCGAAAACATCCTAAAGGGAACGTATTGTTCTTATTTTATCTTACTTCTGTAATGAGCAATTTGTTTATGCTGAATGGTAATTTAAGACTTTCATTACATTTCATTATTAAAAATATGAACTTACATTTCATGCCAACGGAAGTATGTATATTATAAAGATGTGTAGGAATTCATGATGGTACTGTGTCTGAAAGACAAAGGTCGTACTTTAGTAATTCGTAGGTGGTTAATCGCGTTTTTGTTGTTTATTTGAAAAAAATCGACGGTGTTTTTATCCCAGTGAAAGCATGGATGAAATTACTATGAAAAACAGTTACGTTAAAGGAAAATTACTCTCAGAAACAGGTTTGAATTTCTTGGAACGTTAGTGTCCAAATTCGTATGGTCATGAAACAATTACAACACTTCCAAGAATTGACGTTTACTGCTTCTTTTAGTACTACTCAGATTGAAGTAATTTGCAAATTGAAGGAATAATTCTGAAGGCATCTATCATGTAGATTACAGCAGTGAAATATTCATTCAGTCGTTTTCTTTCAATAGTTGGGTCTACTGTATTGCACGAAAGTAAATGTTGCTACATTTCACAACGATGCGATTGCTTTTCTCCAAGAAGTAGTAGTAAATATACTTACGTATATTAGTATTTTGGGGAAGGATGAAATGAAAAAAATAACCTTAGGAATTATTCTTTTGAGATTTTAGTGATATTTTGTCCAGCAAAATAGGTTACGACTGTATCTTTTGACAGTCATAATTACTGAGAAAGTTTGATAAAGAATTGTCAAGTAAAACAAGTAATGAAACAAATTTTAACTGTTTTATTCCTTATTATGCCTAACTTTGGATAACATGTAACCAATTTATTTTTAAACAACTTACAATGGCTGACAATTAAAAACCAAATGTATAATTGTTTTGCCTCCTTTTTTCTAATTGTGTTTTGTAATATCTTGCAATTCTGAAAGGAAAACCAGACAACAATTTAAGAACATAATATGCAGAAGAATCAATGTATTGGATAAAGTCACATTCCAAATTAACCCAACGGTTAATTTTAAATGTACTGAGATTTTGAATATATCATCCACAATATAAGTCATCCTCAGTTATTTAGATTCTAAATAATGTTTGACGTATTATTTTAGCATTTTTAAACCTTTTCTTAAACTATGTATTCTTAACAGAAAAAATATGCAAATATGTTGCCGGACATAAGTATTAAAGAATCAGAAATAATTCATCCAGAAATCAAGGACCCTATCAAGAGGGAAACTTTCAAGCAAACACAGCTACCTTCACATGCAATAGGCTGTAGCAACCTGCAAGATGATAATTCTCACAAGCAAGAATTTAAATTCCACTACATAAAATCTACAGAAGAAACAAAGACAGGTTTTCCTATCCTTCCTGCTGCACTGAATCCTTTTATAAATAATAGTTCCAGTGTAACTGAATCAACAAAATCATGCCGAGTAAGTATTGTTAAAACTTTAAGAAAATTCATAAAAGAAAAAAAAAGTATTTTAGAAATGTTGGTTACTCTTGTAATGGTAAAAATTATATGGTATTTGGAGATTAAAGTTAACTTTAGTTTAGTGTTTGTAATTCATTTGGACATGGAAAGCATTTCAAATAACTTCTGATGGTTGTACTGAAATCATTTTTAATGTGTTAAAACTTAGGAATGCTAAAGTACCAGGTTGTTTGTGTTATTCTATGAAATGATGTACATAAATATGTTTACAATTAAATTCAAAAACACATCTTTTCTTTCTAGATTCCACTTCGAAATCTTCCAGAAAATTCTGATTCTATTTTAATTCCTGGTATCAGAAATTTCTTATGGAAATGTTATAATTATGCTGATAAAAGAAGTATGAATAATTTCATATATATTGATACTTTGTTACACTTGAATTAATTTCAAACACTGATACCTTTACATTGTTTTTAGGGAGATCATCTAGAGTTTGTAAACACAAGCCAGGAGTAAAACATTATTGTCGACGCAAGAACTGGGACACAATCTTATCAAAATATAAGACTGAAGTTTTAGATAACCCATTAATTGATCTGGGTACTTTTTATAAAACTAATTACCTAAGTTCAAACAAAGAATTATTAACTGAAAAACAGAATGATACACAAAATAAGAAAGAAGAGCCTCTTGTTCTTACCAGTCACAAGGAACATTCACCACAACAAATCAATTTCAATAACAAAGGGACATTTCCCATTTCTAAATATTCTGAGTGTGATATAACTTCTCAGGATATAGCATCTACTTCATCTGATGCAAATTCAAACAATTTAGGTTTGCAAAATGGTAATGAACTGGATGATATGTCTCTCTTTCTTGCAATCTTTGGCTTGAAGAGAAAAGTTTATCAGAAAGAAGTTGTCAACTGCAGTGATATGAAATTGGTAAATGCTGAAACATCTAACAATGCAGAGGTAGAAAATACAGCCAACATTGATGAAATTTCAGGAGGCATTGGCCCAGATGTCCATTCTGTAGGTGTTGAGGAAGAGTCAACAAATAATAACATGGGCCCAGATGTCAGTTCTGAATCTAATTTGGAAGAAATAAGGGATAAAGGTTTTCAGGAATTCACTGAAGATCATGACTGTGCAAATACTGAAATTACAAAGCAGTCTCAAGAAGAAAAAGATGAAGTTAATACTTCCTCTGAGAATAATTCAGAATATTCAGATGTTAATACAACTCAGTATGAAAGTACCCAAGTTAATGGAGATGTGGCACATGAGAATTTTGTGAGTTCTTCACTTCAAGAATGTTCATGCCATAATGAAAGAACTGCCTGCCAAGTAAACCCTGTGAATGAAACGTGTATATCATTGCATTCATCGGTTGGTTGTGAACAACTTTCTAGTTGATAATCTACTGAGAAATGGATCATTGAATATGACATCATGTCCTCCATCTCATTCTTCTTTTAACATAAACTGTGAATCAAGAGGTCACATTGCAAATAATCAAGAACAGGAAACAAATAATAGTAGCAATCATCTTATTTCAAGTTTCCCGGGACCTTTCCCCAGGAATCCAGGTTCTCAAACTTGCACACCTAGACAGATGTATTCCCAGACAGGTGGGGTGAATGGAGTTTTTCCAAATTTTTATGGATCACCTTGTTTGCCAGCACCTATTCTTGCATCACAACTTGTGTCTCCTATATTTGCCTACAACTTTCTTCCAATGAATAATGTAATGTGTGCATCACATCCTGGCTTAATGCCATTTCCAAACAATAGTGGATATGTTTCAACTTCATTTGACTGCACATCTCAGCAGAGTGTTCATCACAGTTTACCATTATCATTTCACTCTGCACAGAGTAATCCATCAAATATATACCATAAACCTGGATTTCATCAATGGGTAAATTCCTATTTATTTAAAAAATCATTTTCCTATTTTAGTAAGGATATTTTAATGATTTCTGCTTTTCAGGTTAATGTTAATACTTCTGCCAGGGTCCCTTGCTGGACTCAGAGTACTTACATAGGTGGAACTCATTTACCCTGTTGTGGAGGATCATCTCATGCATTAGAAGCTAGGTAGGTTATTTCTTTTTATTTTATTAAAGTAGGCCTACATTAGATGTAGGCCTATTACATTACATTACATTACATTAATGGCAATGTTTCCTTATTTATTGTTACAGATCACAACTTCATTTTAGCTCTGGATATTACCCTTCTGATAGTTATAATAGTTTTCTGTCACATCCTTTTAATTCTGATGTTCGTGTTGGGAATGATATGGTTAATGTTACATGTAGTAAGACGGATGATGTTAAATGATTAATACAAAAAGAAACTCAAATGAAAGAGTAGTGATGTACAGATATTTTGTGGCTTTGCCCCTCCAAAAGAATATACTTTCATTTTGGGCAAAACTTCATAATTACTCTTGTTTCTTTATTTTTTAAGAAAACATTGCATTCTCATATCACAAAATATATTAAACATTTCTATTTTGTGACTGCAATATTATAGACTGCTGTTTATTGGTAGTTTTTTTTTGCAGCAGAAAAATAATTTGAATAAAGTATTGTAAAAATGATTGGAATAAAAATGCAAATGATTTTTATTGTTATACAATATGTTCATACTATGCAATTGAAGAAATCTTCCAAACAAAACAAAAGCAGGAATTATTCTCTTTAAGTACACATTTCCCAAATCCCCAAGTCATCACATTCGAAACTGTCTTTGAATAAGGCAGTGATGCGCACTTTTCAGAAGCGTTTTTTTTTTTTACGTTTATACTGAGCATTTGAATCTGAAGCACTTAGAATTGAGTTCAGATTGTAGCACTCGCAGCCTGGGGCCGACACGTGCTGTGGCGGCGGCGAGCGGGGCAGCAGGTCGGCGCAGTAGCAGTAGAGGCGCAGGATGCGGTCGCTGAGGCAGTGCGACTGGTTGCCGTACTTGTTGATGCGCGCCACCTCGCCCTTGACGCGGCCTAGGGGCTCCCAGGCGTCGCGTTCGCGGATTTACCATTTCGAGGTTCCTTGTGCTGTCAACATTTTTTAGATTGGTGGTTATAACCTTTTTACTCAAAATTAAAGAATTAAAATATGACTTTAAATAATAATTATTCAAATTTTAAATTTAAAGATGTATAACAATCGTCTGTACATGGGTTTTCATTTCTTGTCATCTCGGTACACTCGCGATCATACCGAGTCGCGCCTTGCGGCACGACCGAGTAAAACGCGAAATGCCGTGAGATATTCCATCGTGAAGACAAGCCCTCACGCGCCAAGAAATAAAAACCCAAGTATATAATGCAATAATACAAGTATCTACTGTATATGTCAAACTATCTGCAATATAGTTCGACACTATTAATCATTATTAGAAACAAAAAGTGAATAAAACAGCCGTCTACGTGATTATTTGTTCCCCAAATCAGAAATAGCATCGTCGAAAAATAAAACCATCGAACTTAAAATTTTCACAGAACATTATCGTTAGTGAATTGAGTTTGTCTTGACCCGTTGTAGCTCGATTGACCCTTTTA
>JAHLJT010004567.1:62504483-62620215 GCA_031308135.1 Acheta domesticus
AATTTACTGAATGATAATTCATCCATACATCATTAAAATTAAAAAGATGGAAAGGCAAACTCATTATGTGACAAACCTCAATGATTGTCCTCGAATAAGTCAAATTCAAACATCGGGTTTATGAAAAGACACCATTTGAATCAATCAGAACGCTGTGATGCATTTTGACGTGACGGATGCAATATAATCGGCTCAAGTTCAAAACGTAATAACTAGACATCGGATGTTTAGGCACTAAAAAATCGTCTTTTAGGCGCCTAAAAAGGCACTGAAAATGTCAAGAATAAGCAGAAAAAAGGCATGCATAAATTACATTCACAATAAAATTAAAAATTGTTTGTAAAATTCCATCCATATTTACAACTCTTCTACATTTTATTACCATTGCAATATATTGCCTGTAACTTTTCAAGGATCGCAATTTCAAATCTGCAACCATTGGGAGACAAAATCAGTTTGAATACAGACAAGGATTTCTGAACACCTACTGATGTGTCTGGCATATATTTTAGAAGTCCAACATTAGCAACACTGAAACCTTCTGGGAATTTACATTTATTTCCACTCAAAAGGTGCCCTCGCTGTATTGCCAATCGGCCATTTTCTCAGATCATGGCTAGTATTTATGAAATAGGGAAATGGAGAAAAATGTTTTTTCATTAGAGAATTTTAATATTACATATTATATCCGATATATATATATATATATATATAGAATATCCGATATATATATAGAATATATAAATAAATATATATATATATATATATATATATATTCTTACTATTTTCATTACATATTTATGTACATATTTTGACGTTTTATACTTCATATTTTTTCCGGTCTCTAGTCATGATTCGTGCACATACATCCGATGTCCAGTAATAACTGAGAATGAAAATGCTGGTCTTAGAATAAATCAGTTTTTAACTCCGATAGCCTGTCTTATCAAATTTATTTAATTTTATTTCTTTACGGGTACTATTTATAAATTTGTATAAGGGTCATTCCACGTAAAACCGGACAGAAAAGTACCTGAAGTGTTTCAAATTCTCTAATATTTTTTTACACTATCTATTATGAAAAGTAAGAGACACATATTTTTTTGTTTAGCCGAGAATACATTATTTTTGAAGTTACAATTATTGAAATATATTCATTTTTCTCCAATGTCGAGATGTTTAATAATTTTTAGCTCCAAATGTATTGCTTGTAAAAACTTAAACTTGGTCTCAATTAAAGGTAAAGAAGCAATCTTTCAACAAATGTTTATAAATAATTGCATATTTTTACATTGTGTTTTTAAATTGTTTATAATTTTTAAAACGAGTTTTTTTAAGATGATCCCCATGATTTTTTGTTTTAAACTTGACGGCAATAAATTCTTTAGACTTTCATCTCCATCTCTGCAAATTTTCAAAATGGCTTCTTATTTAGAACTCACGTAAAAAAATAATATTTAACGGAGCGCAGAGAATTTTCTCGACCCCCGCGGCGCGCTGCTACCATACCGCTTTGTCAATGCTCCCTGTGTCTTCCTCCACTGAACTTGCGCCCTTGCGCTACACTGCCCATGCCCTTTCATCGATGTCAGCAGGTCGTTTACCACCCAAGGCAATGGCAGGAAGTCGACCAAGCAATACAAACACTGGGATCAGTTTACATCCAAGAGTGTGTGACACAGTGCAAATAATATCCTCGTTTGTGACGCGTGTGTGAGTGCCCGTGCGCTTCTTTCTTTCTAGGAGAGTGACAAAATATAATTGAAGGTACAATGAAGATACGCTTTGATTCATGTTTCAATCCTTTCAATCTAGAAAAGTATGGTAGAACTGAATGTAAAAATTTAAGACATGTAATACAAAGTATCCTTCAAAAGTTGGGTAAACAATACTTACAAATTACGCCTAACTTGAAAATTTGTAACATATGCAGATGGAGAACTTCAAAATGGTTTATAAAATGAATGTCAAACTTCTAAAGGTACCATTGAAACATTTTCCAGCAAACCTGGTACAAGTCATCAGAGTAGAAATTCAGAAGACAATAATTCGTAATTGAACATTGAAATGAGAGATAATGGTGATCTATCTCCTAGTGAAGAATTTTGATATAGAAGAGGTAGAAGAAGAACAAGAAGATGAATACATCATAGAAGAATTGAAAAAAAGATACGAAACTACTGATGATGATAAAAATTAAAATTTTAACGATTTTCGAAGATTGATCTTTTCCTAAAGTTACAAAACATTTCGATGCATCTACTCACATAATAACTGTTTGCAAAACAACTAGCAACAAAGGAATATTGTCAACTCCACATGTGAAATCCAGAAGAGCTATCGTTGCTTCTGTACACCAGTATGTTGTGGCTTTTTATTGTTCAGATGACGTTAGCCGTATAATGAGTAAATAAAGGAAAAAAATAATTTTATTTCAGTGAGAGAGAATGGGGGATAGATTCACAAACAAAAGAGAATAGTACTGAGCAACATGAAAGAAACTACCGTCATATTAAAGAAAAGTCTCCGCATCTAAAGATCAGATTTTCAAAGATCGCTGAATTAAGACTGAAACACTGCATTTTACGGAGCTAACGGTACACATATGTAGTATGTGTTTGTGTATATCACGAAAACGTACGAGTAAAGTTAATGTTTGACGGAGGAGGTCTCGCAAAGTTAACAGATGATGTTAATGCATTGAAGAATTGTCTGTACTACCTAACAAAAGTTATTTTTGACACTCGAAGAGCTGACTGTTACTTTAAAACGTGTGACAAATGTCCTGGGATAGAACGACTTGAAAGGTTGAAGAGAGGATGATTGACAGAGTGACGTATCGGCAGTGGATTCACGTTGAACTATTCAAGTACATCATGATCCGATTACGACTCCCAAGAAGCTCTATGAGCGGGTACAAAACATACAAAATATAGTGTTTTTCTTCTTCACCAATGAAGATCATGAAGAAGAAAGAATTCACTTTAAAGTCGTAGAAATGCAGCAACGTGGCTACGTAGTACACGTTCGTTACATTCCTTTGTCCCTATTTGTGAAGATAAACAAATAATTAAAACATGTTCCTTGAAAGAAAGTGCACATCTTGTCCAAGATATATAAAGAGAAACTTAAAAAGACGTAAATCTGATACAACTTCATATTTTATATGTTTTGGAATATTAACAAGAACTTTAAAACTCGTTGCTCAGTGAACATTTCCACTTATCTTCCTGTTGTGAAGTTTGTTCCCCCCCGCGATTCATTCGATAGCGGCACATACAACGACGGGCGCATGAGGTTCTCGCGGCGCTGTGAACGAGGTAAGATTTAAAAAATTCTTAAAAAGTTATTTTAACAGAAGCCATTTTGAAACTTGACAGTCCTTTGGAAGAAAGTATGAACTTTCTTTTCATTTTTTTCAGATTTTTAATTCTTGGTAAAATTAATAATTTTATAAATAAAAATTTATAAACAAAAAATTAACATTAAAAAATAAAATTTTATAAACAATAAGATAAATTTCATGAAAGGTACAGATTTAAGCTTTGATTTAAGAGGAACTCAAAACCGAGATTTTAAAATGATTTTGAGATACAATATATTATACACGTCAGTGCGTATGAAGTTACGGAAAATTTAAAATGACGAAAATATAAATATTTGAGCAAAACTAAAAAACACGTTTGCATAGTTTGTTTTCATGAACCTGTAAAAAATAATCAGAAAGATATCAGACATCGAGGTCAATTTTCCTTCAAATTCGTCCGATTTTGCGTGGAATGACCCTTAAAATAAAGTGCAGTTTTGTTCTACAGCGCCATCTAGTGGAGTTATAACAAAATTAACAGTACATAAACCTGGGTGAAAAAATCACGTAGAAATGCCTAAGGGTGGATCCAGCCGATCATTGGGGGGGGGGCGCATCAAAGATTTTTGTTAAGTAGTAAACATATTTGTTATTATATTGTATATTGTTTTTGTAGAGTAAATGTGGTAGTATACAATACTATTGTTAAAATAATTACTTAATTTTAATATAAATAAATATTTAAATTAATTTCGCGTAGTAAAGGGAGGTAACAAAAGAAAACTAGGCCTTTTGGGGAGGGTCATGGCCCACATGCCCCCCCCCCCTGGATCAGCCTTTGGATGAGCCAACTTCCAAAGAAATCGGTCACACGGTGTCAGAGTTTACCTCTCTTATATACACCAACATCCATACACATACACACACACACACACACACACACACACACATTACTTTAACATGTGTTGTAAGAATCCATGTTTTGTGGGTCCTTGATCGATTAACGGCAAAACGTATATGTCCGTCTGTGGTCAATGCTAGCGTTAAACTATTCAGCTAAGTTTCCTCCTAATTTATATTCCCCAATCGATCTGGTGTCATCGTAGCCCCTTGAATGGAAAACGATATTTTAAATTTGGAAGGTACTTTAGGCCCTCGGGCATTTACAATTTTTTTTAAAAAAATGTGTCCAAATGTTTTGATTACATGTTGTTCACTATTAGCGTAAAAGGACGAAAGAGAATCGAGCAGATCTCATTTTCGTTGAAACCCATGATTTTTCGAAAATTGCAAAAGTTCAATATTGTTTCGGCGTCTTGTTATAACTACGATTGTTGTTGTTTTAAATTTGTTGCGTCGTCGTTGAAGCAACGCATCTCTTTAACCCTTGTTGGGCGTTGAGCGCTTTCCCTCGGGTAATCCTCCGTTAATGAGTAATTACTGTATTTGTCAAGTCTCATCACGTCGCAGTCAGTCGGTGCCTTTTATCAACATCACCTAGACATAAAGACCTGAGCAGGCATTCAAGATGGCCGCCTACGAAGGCCATACAAACTGAAATGCGAAGTAAATTGTGATTATCAGACGAAAATGTGTAGTAAATTACACTATAAAATAAGAAGAGAAGAGATCTACTTCCTTCAGCTGGAAGATTGTACGTAAAAAATGTTCTTTTTTAGACGAAGAAAGCTGCATACACTTTCTATTAAAACTGTTGTCACTTACAACACAGTACATGAAATCCTACTAAAAAACCAATGGACGATGGATGATGTGTTAAAAATAAACCGTTTGAAAAGTGTTGATGCAAATAAAATAATAATTTGTAGAAGAGTATGTTCTAATCCCAGTATTCTTTGTTTTCAGAATAGTTTGCAAGTTCTGATTTTAAATGTATCTCATCCATCTTGCGAATATATTAGTATCATTTAATTTATGTATTTTTTCTTGTATTCTTTAAAAATTGTTATCAATTAGTTTCAGAGTTAGTGTTGATCATAAGAATTAGGATACGTCGTTTGTGATTTTCTGTATTATTAATGTCCATTATTGGGATACAGGACGAATAATAATGTTATTTTACGAACTGTTTGAGGAAAAAAGTGAGTAGTTATAATAATAGTAGGGTTGTCAGATATAGGTTATTGTAAATTATAGCTGCTCCTATAGTTGACATACGTGTCAACTGAAAGTATCCAACATGCAACAACAAAAAGATTCATCAATATTCTCAGGAATCAATAATAACATTTATGTTTGTATTGTTCAAGAACCAATGGATGATGTGTTAAAAATAATCCGTTTGAAAAGTGTTGATGCAAATAAAAGAATAATTTGTAGAAGAAAATTATATTTCTTATGTTTCGTTTAACCAACTAATTGAGAATGTTGAAACAGACTGTAAGCGGGGGAAAGAGTAAGGTAATGTGTTCAAACAGCAAATCAGTGCGAAGGAAATAAAAAATTGAGGTTTTCTCTGTACCATATTCAATTCTACTAAGCTGACAATGTTCAAAATGTATGTAAGCAAGTTTTACACTTGCATAAAGGTCTTTTTTGTTTATACACATTATGAAACATACCCAAATCACACTTGTTTCTCTTTAATGATCTGAGGAGGGTGTGAGATATAGGTACCTCATGTGTCACTTTAAGGATCATCTGTATTTTATGTTGTCAACCATAGGTGCATTTCCAGAGGTTTAAGATTAAATTTATTTTCAAAACATTTTCGCTGTTTCACCAGTAATACACACTTATAAAGTAGGAGCCTTCAGGTGTCAGAAAATAAATATTATAAAGCTTTATTATTTGAAAGTATAAAATGACGATTAAAATAATTACTTATTTTCCTTAATATGTCGAATATTGGTGCTCTTACCTTATAGTAAATCGCATACAAGACAATATTAAAAACCATGAACTGTACTGATATGCACGTCTTTTCTTTATAAGAAGTTTAATTTGTTCCAGCATAAAGGCAACAGGTTCGTCAAATTGTGAATTTGTAGTTTCGATTTGAAGAAAGAGGACTGAAATTAAAGAATCATGAAGACTGTTACTAGTACTTGTATTAAAACATAATTTAACCTAATCTTTTCTAAAACATGACTAATTGCATTTGTACATTACATACACTATTTGATATTGTAGTGCCTCCACGTTTTAATACTCTTTTTACAATAATAAACACTGAGTTTCAATTCTTTATCCACCACAATTGAATTGGTAATTTTTGGACAGAATTAAACCAATATATAGAAAAAGAGTGTTGTCTTTATTAATGATCGACCGATAATCGTCCAAAATAAGCAACTCTAGTTTGCTTCTTTAGTTCATGAAAAGTACTGAAAGATATTACATTTAATCTTGCAATGTTCTCCTTAGCACTTTCTTCAATAGTAGCAAGCAGATACTCGTTTTCTAAATGCAATTTCTCTATAGGAAGTTTAGGCGATTCAAGTAGGCAGGACAATTAGGCAACAAAGAAGGCATAGCTCCACGGGACAGTCGTGTATGTTTTAAAGGAAGACTGATTTTAGTCCATTATCACAATAGAACACTGAATTTTCTTTTTAATTTCCCACATTCGCAAATGCAATTCACAAATCTGAAAGTAAACACTAAACATAGTGACTTACACTTTTCACTTTTTATCATACGAGTAATTCCCTCACCTGGGGACACAGCCCTTATTCACCATGATTCTCACTATTATCAACAACATACCACACCTACGTGTACACAACTCGAAAGCTTCACGAGCTGGTCAACATACACAACTCGAACAAATCAGTCTTCTCTAGCCGCCATATTAGCTTTGAAAAACTGCAGTGCGCAGGCTTGTATCTATCAAAGAGTATATCTAGTATCTACACTGCGATTTTTCTGAATTTGCTCATCAAGGCCCGTCTTCACGATGGAATATGTAATATGTCACGGTATTTCGCGACGTTCAGAATTGTGCCGCCAGATACCGCATGATCGCGACCGTATCAAGCAGTGCTTGCGAACATTCGTCTTCTAGTGGCGTGACGGAGAAAGACGCGAAATGCCATGTGATATTCCGTCGTGGGGACTTGAGGAGCAGAGTTAGAAAAATCGCACTATAGGTGGTGTAGCTTTTATCCCTTCGACCAAGGGCTCGGCGCCGTTAGATACTGGGGTTCCTAGATGGTTACCCAACCAGGAAACCTCGAGTCTTGAATTCGCTTAACCTCTCTGATTTCACGGAACGTAGTAAACGAATTCGGCTAGCGACACCGGTTGAAGAAAGCCAGGTTGAAGATAGAGATTTTTTATTAATGAAATCTTTTCATCAAAAATCACTTGGTCTAATTTGACTGGGCTAAGTACGTTTGGGAACAAACAGGTAGTAAATTTCAAACAACGGGTATAGTTTCTGAGCAATATTTAAATTTTTAATTATGTTTTTCGTCTCTTCGGATGTCTAATGGATTGCTGTTAGTCTATAAGGTTATCTTACCCAATACCTTTTAGTAATCTGCCTCATCAATACCTTTTAAATTAATAAAAACGGAATGAAGGTAAGGAAATAAAAAGCATTAGTTTTTAAAAAAGACCATTTTTTTCACATTCTGAATTTCTAGACACATGACCCGTCTCTGGACAGGTAAACATCGTGAAATGATTCACCTCGAGGCTACACACAAACATCAATACAAACAAAAGCACACACAAATAAATCCTCAAATCACGTCTCCCTTTGAAAGAGTTGGATTGGGCCGCATACGGACACTAAGACCCTAAAAGCCGCGCCTGAAAGGAATCAGTGTGCCTGGCTCTGCTCAGCGCATGGAAAGTATTCCGAACCGTCGACTCTTGAAACTTGCGCCATTGTATCAGTTCCATTTCCCTATTTAATTATTTTGCTTGCTCTATGTTTCCCTACTTCATTTCTTGAAGCTGCAAAGTATATGCATTTTTCTAGGCAGAAAATCGTCTGAGTGTTCAAACATCATACTAAGTAAATCCACGCAACTAAGGTACTGCTTTTCGATCAACAAACGAAGCGCGGTGACGAGAGATTTTATTCGGAAATCAAGAATGCACGATTGGTGTTTAATGCTGAGGAAATAAATGAAATTGCATATAGTAAATTTGTAGAAATATTGACATCAGTGTATTTAAATAAGGCCTTTCAATATCTCGATAATTCAACCATAATATATCGGCTCAACGCAGAGATTGATTCACTCTATCTGCTATGATTGATATGTCGGAGCTTATAATTATCTAGTACAATGATGAAATGGACGAAAAATATGATTATTTTTAAACACACCGCATTTATTGGTGCACAGACCACCAGATATAGTAATAAAAGCTATTGATGATAATTTTATGAGTGGAACACTCGAAATAATTCACTTCTTTTTCTAAACATTCCAATTTACATCTTGTAATGATCAAGTACAATTATTTGCCCGACGAATGGTTTATTTGAATATGGGTAAAAAATGTTACCATATTTCTGATATTACGTTGGTTTAATACACATTTACGACTTACTATGTTATTACTATATTCCAACGAGCTAGAATATACCACATGGAGTGGCTGAAGCGCCTCCATCTTTGCAGGAAATTGAAACCATGTTTTTTTGCAGTCCAAGCAGCGCCCTCTGGAGAAACTACTCAAGTATTCCGTTTGGCACTAGTTAAGGCCATGTGGGCGCGGACCGTGCGTGATATAAATCCTCTTACTCTGTGTTTCACGACCAAAAACCAATCATTTAAAAACGAAATCACAATATGTAAGGAGAACGACCTTGAGAAACTTTAAAATCACGTTGCTTTCAGCATAGGTTATTTCATAAGAATGGAAGCTGATGAAATGTTATTGTAGTTTTCATAATGCCTCAAAGTGAATGTTATTGCAATAAGAACAGTGGCGGCTGGTGGTGGTGGGCTGCGGGGCTGCATCCCCCCTAGTTGTGGTCAGAAATATTTAATTTCTGTTTAACATTAAAATAAAATATGTGAAACAGTAGTTCTTTCAATTACATACCCAATAAACCCTACTGCTGGTGCGTGGGTAACTTGCAAAAAGTTTCCCCCGTGTTTTACTGCGATTCCATTTCCCTCCCTGGGACTGACAGTCCCAGCTACATGCAGCGGAGTATGGGCATAGTTGATTTCGCTTCCTACGCTTTGTTTCTCAATATAGGGACTCTAGGGGCTGCAGTCCCTTCCTCAGTTTTGCGCGAAATTTACACGATTTTTAAAGTTCTGGTGGACGTGTGATATAGTTGACGTGCTGTATATTGTATTTTTGTATAATTTTTTCGTGTTTATAATGGATACGAATAGTAATTCTGTTCAATATCAGAAAACTGTGAAATTTAGAAGCTTAACTCTTCAAGAAAAGTGCGATATAAAAGCTCGCGGTAGACCTATCCCGGTATTGAACATATCTCAATCTGCTACGAGACGTCAGAACAATAAAGGGGAACTTTCAATCCGGTAATATACAAAAAACACGAATGGTTGTGTGCTTGCGAGTCCCAAAATGCGCTTTTCTGTCTTCCGTGCCTTCTTTTTGGAGCTTCAGGTGATCCATCAACTGTGACTTGGAAAAGGTATATGTGACTTGAAGAACCTTACTGACAAGATACATGAACATGAAAAATCGGAAAAGCAAGTTAACAATTCTCTTGATTTCGCTCTTCTGGGTTCAGTAGATATACACACGGTGAAAGATATATAGGTGTGTCAACTAGCTACCTTTGAGGCAAATTTTCTGAAACCAGTTTGAGGCTAGTACGGTGCGCGCGATCGGTTTGGGTCACAGTGTAAGATATACATCTTAAGATGACATCTTAAACTGTGGCTATGACACAGTTTTACAAAACATTTCGTAACCATTTAGATAACTGTTCGCTTTAGACTTTACCAATTCCGCTACAAATCACTGACTTGAAATTCGAAATCAGCTGGCCATAGAGCTGTCGAATGGATCACGACCAATCACGACCTTGCCAAATGAGACCCAAAGATGGCAGCGCTTATATGCGAGAACTGTGAGAACTAGCTTCACATTAGCTTCAGTTTCAGACTGGGAGTGAACACACCTACATATCATACACCGTGATATACGTCAGAGATTAAGTAAAGCCTATGAGGAATCCATACGTCACAACAATCAAGTGTGCAAAAATCGCCAGGTGCTATGTAGATTACTAAACTGAATTCAGTTTTGCGGATCAAACAAACTGGCCCTGAGAGGACACGATGAATGTGACAAGTCTGAAAATCGGGGGATATTTATGAATTTAGTTGCGTACACGAATGAACTTGACTCTGTGTTTGAATCACATTTAGAGAGCGCTTCTTTTAAAGGCACATCACAAACTATTCAAGCTGAACTGTTGCAGTGCATGCTGAAGGTATGTAGAGAGGCAATTTTGGAAGAAATGGATGCGTCAGGCTTCCTAGCAGTTATGGCTGATGAAACCAGCGATGTATCGGATGGTTTTCAGCTTGTTATTGTGTTACGCTATTGTGACTCAAATGAAAATGTCAGGGAAATACTTTGGGGCTCCTTTAACCCTCATGGACAGAATGCAAAGGCAATTTCAGAATGCATTCTCGAACAATTAGACGCAATATTAAAAGATAAAAAGGAGAAACTAATTGGACAGACATGATGGTGTTCATGTGATGAGTGGCGCTGTTAGTGGTGTGCAGACAAGAATAATGGAATTGTATCCGAATGCTTATTTCATTCATTGTTTCGCTCACCAATTAAATATCATACAGAAAGAGCAGCTAAACAGAACTCCAAAGCAAGAATTTTCTTTGCAAATTTGTCATCAATTCCAGCATTCTTTTACAGATTCCCGCAAAGAGTAACTGCATTAGTTACCTGTGTGGAAAAGAGAATACCTGCTGCTGGCGTAACAAGATGGAATTTCAAATCGAGAACAGTAAACAACAGTAAGTATTTGAAAAGAAGGACGCTTTAATCGAGTGTTTTCAAGTTCTAATGGAATCGGAGTCTACGAGTGATATCACCATCACCAGAGAAGCATCTGCTCTACTGAAGACTCGTGAAGATGAAGATTTTAATTTTTGGCTAACTTTTTTCCATCATATCATGCCACATGATATTTTATACAACCAATTATAAAGTCGCCAAACAGATATGGTGGAAATTCGTTCTTACATTGCTAACTTTGTTAAATCAGTTAATAAAGTCAGAAATTTAGTACTAGAGAACGAAAAAAGCAGTGAACCTAACAGTGTCAACAAACGGCGTCATATTCAAGAAACTAACACGCGAGAAGTGTCTGCCAAAGAAATCTGTGATCTCATTATAACTCAGTCAGTTCATTTCTTATTATAACCCCAATGCGATTTCAGTTCAGAAATCACCTTCAAATTTCAACTATAGTAATGCCATCCAATTTTGCCAAATTTAGCGAAACGTTTATAGACGAAGAATTAAGAGAATGTCTGGAGTTATATGTTCGATAAGGAGAAATTGCATACGGAACTTTCTGTTCTTTATTTAAGATGAGAATGTAAAAAATTATCAGGCGCAAATCAATGTCTACACTTTATTATGTCAATTTGAAGTCATTTTCAGAAGTTGTAAAGCTCCTGAGAATTTCGGTAACTATCCCAACAACGACTAGCGAGCGAGAGCGATGTTTCTCAGCTATGAAGAGAATAAAACGTCACCTCAGAAGTACCATGGGAGAAGAAAGATTGACTGCCCTGGTTATATCTATAGAAAGGGCAGTTCTCAACAACATAAATTTTAACGAAAGGATAATAAATTTCCAACATACAAAACTCGTCGTGTGGAACTCATCTATAAGTAATTAAGGTAATTCATTTAAATTTTTGAATGCAGCCCCTCCCATGAATTAAAGGCACCAGCCACTGAATAGGAAGCAAGTAAAAATATCACAAATAAGGCGGTAAACTTGAAAAATGATATATTTGTGGTTTCGTGACTCCTTTTACAGTTATATGCCAAACGTATTAAAGGCATCGTGGTTATTATAAATGTAACCACTAATATAATTTAAATATAGATAAACGAAAAGGCAACATTATAGAAAAAAGATATGATACAAACAACACGTCGATTGAATTCAACAGTACTACACGCCACCATCAGGCACCTCTCGTTTTTATTACAGAAAACATAGTGGCCTCTCGTTCGTCGAGCGTACACCGAGAGCGCTGAAACCACAGGTACTTTAGTGTTCTGTGGGGTCAGCCACTAAGTAGTATATTCTAGCTCGTTTCTGTACCCTCATATATTAGACTCTTCACGTGTATTTTGTTAACAGCTCGAATTATTTTGTACTTGTGTTTCATTACTACTCTTCATTCTTTATTACGATTCTTTCATTACAGACCTATTCACTGGTCAAGAAGGTTTTTGGTTCTCACAAACAGAACAAAATCTAGAGGCACTTTTATTCGAGACTGCCTGGAAAGTAGTTCAATATTGTACTGTTTACAGCAAGAAACTTGTTCATTACATGACGATTCTGTTGAAAGCGTCCTGTAATGTATTTTTTTGTACATCAGCATTAGGAACGACTTTTCATTATTGCAAAAAATCGTTCATAAAATGGCATTTCTCGGCACAAGTTATGACGTATAAGCATTTTACGGCTTGGAATTATTACGCCATCACACATTCAGCAAATCGCAGTGAGAGATTCGCGAGAAGTTAGCGGTAAACGAAACAGCCGATTTTCTCGCACGGGAGTCAAATAGGCCGAGATACCATAAGAAAGTTGTTTCGCAAAATTAAGTTTGATTCTCTTATAAATGTATAATGCTGTTATACAAAAAATAGCTTATGCAACTCATTTATAATGTTCCTTTATTGCATTCATGCAAAATATGAACTCAAGCAATAGATGTTAACATTATAAACTAATTACAAAAACGACTATTTCTTGACCCCACTGTAACCATCTTTTCACCGTGTAACTGCTGCTCACGAAGAACCAAGGAGCCTTGTATTTTATTAAAATTTCGTGACTTAGTGTTGGTTAAACTGTTGTAGATTTCGTTTGTCAACACATACAGCGCTTTTACTTGTGGCAAAAGCCACGTCTTCATCTAAGCTATAAAACAAATTACCATCAGCAAGCTTCATATCAAAGCTTCCATGTCAAAATATATTGAGTTAGCTTTCAATACATGCAAAACTTGCACATATCAATGTTTACTTAATTTGCAACTGTTTACCGTATTTAATAGATTGTTCAATTACAATTAATGTACTTTTCATTCATTTCGGAAAAGAATATGAGAAGCATGTTTTTTGAGAAACTTCTTATCCCTCTCGCCACTTACAAAATTCTCTATATTCTTTCACATATCTTTTGATTTTAATGGAAACTTCAAAAATTGTAGTTTTTACTTCAACTAATAGTGCATCGGGCGGATTTCCCTTTTGCCAATTACCTTCCATTTCAAGATCTATTACATCGAGAGAACCTGACATTCTCGATACCATTAAAGAAAACACAAGACCCGAGATCAACAAGTGACCATGCTAACAGAACAAATTATCGAGTGATAACTACACCATTTTTCAGGCCAGTGATATTTAATTACAGGAAAACATGCTTAAAAAAAGGTCTCGAGTATAATATTGAACTCACACAGCAAAAGACCCTCGTCATGACTCGACGGGATTCCCCGCCTCGGCCTCCCACCTCGGCGGCGAACTCTCCTGCCTCGTCACGAAAAGATCGACTTTCTTGCCTTACGCTGTAAAATACTATTATGCTGAATCCAGAACTGTAGTTTTGGGATACCACGTATTGTTTGGCAGAAATATTTAAAATTCGTTATTGAGTATATGATACTTTGTGAAACACGACTGGTTCTTCCGTCCGTTCTAAACTATGTTAGAACTCAGGTTTCTTCCACTAATAAGTTATCTTTTAACGCATCTTAATAATGGAAAATCAACTCTGTAATTGTCGTGCCTCATTGTTGAAAGGTAGTATTTCCTTAGAAAGTGACTTGTGTATCCGTGCTTTACAGCCAGTGTCGTTTAGTTGTGTTCCATAGTGCATATTTCACCCGAGTTTTTCTGCGAGGTGCGTGAAATAGACACATCTACAAAAACCTCCCGTAAATGTGTGAATGCGCCTCACAATTTCTGTTACATATGTGAAAAGTTCACTGCAAATCATCAGAGGAGGCACTTTACCTCTTATAAAAACTGCATACCACCTATATTTTGGGTGCATTGCGATCAGGGCAAGAAATTGGCACCTTACTTCCTGCCTATCTTTTGCAAATAGATTACGTCACTGGCTTAAAGCCTCTGTATATCTTTGGTTTACGAATGCCTAGGTTATGAATGCCTTTTGCTGTACCAATTATTTGAAGAGAGCAACAGGATCACTTAAATGATTGCTATTTTTGTGTCATCAAAATAGTATTTTTTTCTGCATAGAGCAAGAGAAGCAATTATATCCCAGTTTACCTTCGGCAATGCGACTACGTGGTTAATGCCAAATAACCAAATCCTGATCTTCCTTGTCATGCTCACTCAGAATCATATGTATCAGAGCATGAAGAAGAAGGTTAAGAAGAAGAGTTCATTCAGAAGATTATGGTGATTTCCATGTTTCTAACGTCATAGAGCCCCATATGGTGTCTCAGGAGCAATTAAATATCTATTGATATCTAAATCCATCAAAAACGCAAGCTGAGCTGCTTGGATCAGGATTACGGCAATTAATTAACTAACCAACGATGCAAGAGTTAGCATGGATTAATGCACCGTACGAATAAATGGCGACTCTTCATAGATGCGTCAAAAGTAAGTTTGAAAGATGTTTTACTGCATAATGGAAATAGACTCCCTTCAATTTCCTGCTCATTTTGTGCATTTGAAGTAGTCTTATGAAACCATTGAATTTCTATTAAATAGTATCAACTACTATTCTTTCACTTGGAAGAAATTTGGGCACCTAAAATGGTCGCTATTCTTCTGAGAATGCATCTGTGTAACCAGGGACCGAATACCGAAATAATAGCGGTAAAGGTATTTATACCGGTATAGAAATACCTTTACCTCTATTATACCTTTATTCAAAATACCTTAAAAATACCGGTATAAGACGTCAAATACCGGTATTTTTAGAGGTATTTTACCTTTATTCGACGTCTATACCGGTAAAATACCTCTACTTAGAGGTATTTTACCGGTATTTTCTCATGAAAAATCATGAGAAAATACCGGTATTTCAGTATAATCATACAGGATTTCGGAGGGGAAACATTCTGATTTTTTTACGCTGAGATGGCTCAGAGTAACAATTATGGACTCCGCAGAGCTTCTGACCGGGGGTCCTAGGGTTCGAGTCTCAACGTTGGCGTATTTTCGTCACCAGACATTCTGCCTAAGTCGAGTTCTGTTGTTGGTTGAGAAAGAATTATTATAATAGTCTGGGGACGCGAAGGCGTGTTTGGGGGAGCGAACGCGCGTGTGGACACGCGAACGCACGTGTGGGGACGCGAACGCGCGTTTGGGGGAGTGAACGCGCGTTTGGGGAACGAACGCGCGCGCATTGTTCTGTTTCTGATTATTACAATGCGTCCGGTTCAGAGCATGTTGTATAAGGAAGTCTTTCACAGCCACATGCATTAACTCATTGCCAAATATATCAATTTATAAAGGGAGGAGGAAATGGTGTTAAAAATGACAAAGCAGTTTTTAAGGGCGTGGCTGCTGCTGCTACGGGTGTTTCGGAAAAACGTATTCGCAGAATTAATAAGAAAATAAATTCTATTGAATCGGGGGAATTGTGTTAATTTTGAACTTCTAATAAAGAGAGGAACAGGAAGAACGTGGATCTGCTCTCGGCGGTTTCAATGAGAGAGTAATTCGCCGCACAATGATTTAATGCACCGTATCAATAATAGTTACTTAGACCGCAAACGGCGCAAACGATAGCAATAACAGTGACAGTGATGCTAGTTATGATTAGTGAGGAAACGAGAAACAGTAGAAAAGTTGTGAAATTGGCGTTTCTCCACTACCGAACGAAGACACTAAAGCAAAATAATTTCCAACCAAATTCGCTAGCACGTGCGGTGCGGTAGACCGCACGAGGCGGGATTCGAACCCACGATCCATCGGTCCAAGATCGCCGCGTCACTACTGTCTTAGAGTTCTTGATCACACGGAATCGGCATATATCATACAGTTGTCAATTTCTTTTTACAAAAGACTATACGTGAAAGGAACAAATGAAGACGTTTGAAGATTCAGCATTCCATGTTTTTGGTATGGACAGATACGCGCAAGCGTCACCTCCTGGCTCCCTCTCCACCACTTTCAGCTTCCCCCTCCACTCGCGAATCCCAGCGGCCACTCTAGAAAAGTTTAGCTACCCATTAAGCTGGGGCTAATGAACTTTGTCAAGGTCATGGACAGAAATGGCAAAGACCTCCAATACCTAAAAATAAGTTTCCAAATCTTAGGCCCGCAACAGACTACACCGAGGAATGTGTTTCCAGAAATGTGCGACGAGAAATGTGGAGAATGGAAACAAGGGACTCTTATGGACCCCCACACACCTGAAAGAGTTTCCTCGTTCGCCTCTGCGGAGGCGAACGAGCTCCTCGCTGGAGTCGGTCGGCGAGCGTGTTTTCTCTGACACATTTCTACTCCTTCACTTGTAATACGACATTTAGGCGTTCGTTGCCGCAGGAAAACACCAAACAGTGCATAGAACTGAGTGAGGTTATAACATTTGTCAGTAAAAGATGCGATAAACTACCAGTTTTTTAATTGTTTTCTTGAATTTTCTCTTAAAACGGAAATGAACAAGTAAAAACTTCTATGGACGATAATCTTATTTGTGTGAAACCCGCTCATAATGAGTAATATAAAATTAAAAAATTTAAACAAGAAACTTGAAAGGGTATTTTGAAAGAATTGAATTAATTTATTACTTTTCTTAATTGGTGTTTATTTGGTATTTATGAATGAATTTATTAATTGTGAATTTTATGAATTATTTGATCATTATTTATCTATTCATTATTCAACCAACAAATATAGTAAACCAGAGCGTGATAGAGATTACGGAGTTCAAGAAAATTTGCTGATGTACAACTTCTCCTAATACGTCACTTAACTTCCTGTTTTTTACATTAAATAATGATTTATTTATTTATTTATTTTATTTTATTTGTCAAAAAACAGTAAAAACTGTATATGACGTGTGGGGAAAGATAATTATCTGCGCACAATGTATGCACTTTGTATGCAATGTAGTAGTGTGCTTCTCTCTAGGTAATTCGAACTCGTTAAACAAATGGTTTGCGATTATTGTAACAAAACAAGGATTTCACGAGTTAAAATTACATAAGAGCATTTAATAAAACAAGAAATGGGACTCTCAGATCATCTTACAGCTGCCATCACTCTCGGCTTGTGGCACTTCGAGACATCGAATAACCTCTTTGTAGTGTGTGGACGCAGCCTCGCCGACCTCTTTCCACATTTCTCGTCGCACATTTCTCGTAACGCACTCCTCGGTGTAGTCTGTTGCGGGCCTTAGAGAAGTAAACATCAAAAAGGGTATTTTTGATGGTCCCAAGACGGATAGCGATGAGAGAGACAGACGTCGATGCGGTCTTCAGAGGAAAAGACACAATGCCTGGGAATGCTTTAAAGATGTCTCGAAGCACTTGGAATAGGAAAACCAAAGACAAAAAATTATATGGAAAAAACTGTTAGTCCTATCGAGAGATAGGATGCAACCTATATTTTAACCAATTCAAGTTTCATTTCTTGCACTCCAACGTGGAGTTTTTCTGGTCAGTTTGGGAAATGTCAATGACGAACATGGAAGGCGGGCCTATGAGTACATTTTGGCTATTAAAAATCGTTATCAGGGAAGACAGAACCCAGCCATGCTAGCAGATAACTCTTGGTTAGCAGTGAGGGAAACCCTATCCTTATCATAGAAACGGAAGAGGACCAAAGGATTCTTGCAGTACGGTATATTTTCTGTAATACATTTTTGTTTCCATGATTCACCAAAATGCATAAATCATACAGTTGTCATCTTCTTCTTTTGCCTTTTTTCCCGTTACTACGGGGTCAGCGCTAATGGTTGCGGGCTCAATTTTTATTCCTTTTTCTGCCACTCCATTTTTATACAGATTTGGCAATGTTTTTACGGCCGGATGCCCTTCCTGACGCCAACCGCAAGGGACGCACAAGCACAATATACATTGACAACGCACACAATCATGAAACACACACAACCATGCCCGAGGCGGGACTGTCAATTTCTTAAAAAAAAGCACCTATACGTGAAAGGAACAAATGAAGACGTTTGAAGATTCAGCATTCCATTTTCTGTAAGAATCACCTACTTTGTCCGTTCACCCAGGAACCAGTAAAAAACGTTGAAATTTGCTGTCCAGTATTATGAATCTTTGAGTTCAAATAGACAAAAATGTGTACACGAACGCGATGTGTAGGGAAACATAGGCAAGTTCATTCCTTAATTAAATAAGTATCGAAATCAGCTTCTGAGCCAATAGGCTCCACCTCGATCCGTTTTTTCACCCAGTTGTCGTTCGCTCTTTGAGCAAATGGTGAAATGGACCCGATTTACACGTACGCTTCCTTTGGCGAACGATTTCGTGCGTTTCAGCGAATGTGCGCGAGTGCAGAGCGGCTTCCGGGGGCGGCACGGCCTATGCGCATGCGCGCGTTCGGCACAACGTCCGAAATTGTTCGTCAAAAGGAAGCGCGCTGTTTTCCTTCTAGGCAGCTGTAAATGTAACTTTATTTTCTGCGTACGATTCCTTGAGTTCTCATTTTTATAGATGCGAGAGGAGAAGGAGCTTTATTTATTTAGTCAGCATTACTATCAAATTGACTTTCAGGCTTGTTTGATGATGCAAATAGTAACTAGTGCGTAGGAACAAACACTTTTTGTCAAGATGCTAACAACTCTTCTTGTACTTTGATTCATATTCAGCTATATATGAGTAACAGTATGGATTCCAAGATTCAAGAATGCGAGCGCTGATTGCACTTCAGCCTCATTCATTACGTAGAGTTTATTACTGTTTGACTTTTAATAATAATAATAATAATAATAATAATAATAATAATAATAATAATAAATAATTTTTACACAGACGCGAACAAAAATAAAACAAAAGTCTGTAAACTTTTCCACTTGAATATTCTATTACTGACATGCTTTGAAATACATTTTATATTAATTAAATAATTATGAGAAGGTAGTGGGGGTAAAAAAACCTCTTCAGTACATGTTTTAAACATATCCTCACAAGTATTTCTGAGCAAAAATGCGAATGCGAAAGATCGTTAAAATCAGCATCTTATATTGATTTATTGCTTCATTTGTAGTTTGTACGGGAAATGAGCAGCCACTGAGAACGATCGTTCCCGTCTTCACAATTTCTAAACGCAAGAAATATAAAGCCCCCAAAGAGTATTCGTTTTCACAAAATGCAGCAAGAAAATGTGAATTTTCTTGTACGTAAGAAAAACATTTAAAGACTCACGCCAATCAATCTACTACTATTTGTCTTGGGTGGCAGTAAACTTTCATTCCCTTCAGTATACCATGTATTGATTTGCTTTTTTAATTTCATAAATAGGCTCTCGAACTAGCTACACTGACCGAGCAAATTGCTTTCAGCTGATTTCCGATTTACAGTCTTATGTACCATGGGTCGAAAAGGAAAGGAAACATCTCAGGAGGAAAGGATTACTGTTTAAAATTCACATAGAGGAAGTAAACATTTCAAAAGTATTAGAGAAGTGGTAAGCAAAAAAAATATCGTAATAAATAGTTTTAAATGCAGTTTCAAAGAAATAGAAGATTTAAGTAATAAAAATGTGAATTTTCAGTTATGAATATGTGTTTTTGGACAAACGTTATTGAAATGTATTTAATATTGCGTAGTAATATAATTTATTTAAATTATTATAATAATATGACTATCCAGTCTCTTACAAATAAATTTCGGACATTTTAACATGTGAAAGAAGACAGACATTTTTTAATCACAATTTCATTATTGAAAAAATATTTAAGTTTAAAATGAAGTTTTTTGGACACTTCATAACAACTTTAAGTTGGTTAGTACAAAATAATTATTTTACGGTCAAGTTGACTTGCTTGCGCATTTATAAGTTGCTGGCGGGGCTTATGCACTTGGTCTAAGCGTTTTATATTTATATAAAGCAACCTTAAATCTGAACAAAGCGAAATGTCCTACCTATATTTTCGTCAAAAATTGACAAAACAAATTTTATCAGTCAGAAAATCGTACCCGTCAACTTGCGCCATACAACTGAATATCCCCGCTAAGAGGAGAAGCTATGATTACCCCACCGTACCAGAAATACACACGTTGCAGTGGATATCTTTCTCCGAATACGAAACTATAAATTTAAGATTGCGCGATATAGACTAAGTACATTTTCAATAGTTAATTATAAAATATGGATGATCTCTATCACAATTTTAGCCAAATACACAGTCTCTACAAATGCGATACCTTACATTTTTAAACGGTACATTACTCTGACTGGAAAAGGTTATCTTATATGAAGATGATGATGAAATTATTTATTAAATCCAAGTCACGCAGAGAACAATGCAGCTAGAAGATAAAACAGGATAAAAAATAGGATGGAAAAGGTATTTAGAATGATAAGCTATTTGCTCGCAACTGATGTAAGTTTTCCAAGGCCAATTTGTGTACTTATTGTGAATAATTTAAATACTTCTTTTGGTTTATAAAAAATAGGGAGATTGTGAGCTCATTTATCAGTACACTACATATTTTTTAAATTTTTTGTGATTTCCCTTATTTGTTTCTACTCGGCACAAAAGTTCCCACATTGTCTTCGCGCATATGACTGAATTTCATGCACACCCCATGACAAAGTATTATGAATATATAATGTTGTTTGCAAGGTACCAAGATCAGTAATGGAAGAATATTTACTAAATGGAGAAAAAATGTAACGGCAGTGGTAAAAGTGAATGCATCTTCAATCCAATAAAAACTCTGGAAACCGTGGAACCAATTGTACCGGGTAGATACTGGTTATTTTCTGACTAGACGACTCAGAGTCTTGAATGGGGAATTTGATAATATTTTGATGGATATAATAATCAGCGCCAAACAGCAGTGCCAAGAGAATAAGGTACCGAATACGAAAAATAGGTTAAATAAGGTTATAAGATACACAAACGTGTTCAAGGAATATTTTATTCGCAATCCCCAAATTTCATTGTATTTCAGCTATTATTATCACCAGATTTTAAAAATATTTTTCTCAAAACAGTCTTTTCTTTCTTTTATCACAACAGAATCCAATTCGAAACTTCGATCACTTGCAAAAAGCATTAGGGACTGCAGAATGACGTCTGCTTATGAAATACAGCAAAATTTGGATTTAAGGCACTAACTACAGGGACAGGCAAATCAATTATTTTCTTTGTGGTTCTTAACACAGCTCATACTCAGAAAGTAATTTTCCAATTCCATCCAAACAATTCTGGCAACATTCCAAAAGAACGCGCAGGCAGGCCGCGACGCTGCGATTTAGTCTCGCATTCTTCAGCAGCGCTTCAATTCCGAGTACAAGAGAGTAAATGTATTTCTGACAGACATATCATAATAGAAATGTCAGACAACAGTTTGCAAAACTACAGTGTGGAACTGGACGTGTCAAGGTTGTATTCAGAATACTTTTAATTTCTGGTAACTCGCTCGACCACTCCCTAAAGAGAGATAAACTCCCATTGATTATGTTAAGTTCACCTACTTCATAAATCATGTATTTTTGCGATTATTGAACGGAAACAAGGGTCTTATCTTTGATCGACAACGACGTTGCAAGATCAGTTAACGAAAGCGACTAACAAATAGTGAAAATGAAAGCATTCTGGTTCGTAGTTCAAATGAGAATGGCACGTTTTAATTCATTAAAAAAGTATTTAGATATAAAATGCATTGATCAGGCTCAAGGTTGTTTTATATTAATCTCGTAGAGCGGAAGGCCGGAGCTCATCGTGAAATTGGACGCTGCGCTTTAAAAGTTTCGGGTTATAAATATGACGCCATTGCGCTCGCAGGCTCTTGTTCTCGCAGAAGTGAAGCGACTCTCGCTCGTTCGTTACGATAAGGAAGGAGAGTAGGAAACAATTGTCACTTTTATTGGCGACACTGAATTTTCGCGGAATAACTTAACTACCTTGATTGGAATGCAACAGTCCATTTCAGTTCTTGTTACCTCACGTAAGAACCCCTAGCACAAACAGCGCACTCACAGCCCGGGGCCGGGGTCTAGGCGGCGGGAGGCACGTGCTGTGGCGGCGGCGGCGGCGAGCGGGGCAGCAGGTCGGCGCAGTAGCAGTAGAGGCGCAGGATGCGGTCGCTGAGGCAGTGCGACTGGTTGCCGTACTTGTTGATGCGCGCCACCTCGCCCTTGACGCGGCCCAGGGGCTCCCAGGCGTCGCGCTCCACCGTGCCCTCCAGCAGCGCGTCGCTCGGGGACACGCGCACCGCCACGCGCACCTCCACCGTGAAGCCCTGCAACAGCACGCGCGCGTCAACTGTTATGGCCATTATTCCTCTAAGCCACGGCTTTCCAACTGGCGGCCCGCGCGCCACACAAAAAAATCGGCTGGCGACTTCTTTAAAAAATATATTATACCAACCAAATACAAGACAATTGCACAATTCATCTTATTTTTGTTTAATGATATATTAATTTTCTAATTGTATGCACTACATTAATCATTAAGTATGTTGTATTGACGTCGTATCTAATATATATTTGTTTCAGTTTCAGTAGTTAGGGTAAAAAGCATCTTAAATTTCGGTGCGGCCCGCGGCTCAGCTGGAATTTGATATGTGGCCCATAAACCCTTCTAAGTTGGACAGTCCTGTCCTAAGTTGATTGATTAGTGATTTCGGGCGCGTCAACGGGTAATGTCATTAGTCTCGTAAGTGTCATGCATGTGGATGGTGGTGATCTTCCCCCGCTGGATTGTGAGCAGGGACCGAATACCGAAATAGAGCGGTAAAGGAATTTATACCAGTATAGAAATACCTTTACCTTTATTATACCTTTATTCATAATACCTTTAAAAATACCGGTACAAGACGTTAAATACCAGTATTTTTAGAGGTATTTTACCTTTATTCGACGTCTATACCGGTAAAATACCTCTATTTAAAGGTATTATACCAGAATTTTCTCATGAAAATCCCGGTATTTCAGTAGAATCATACAGGTATGGTTCCTCCGATTACTACCAGGCGAATGCCGCAGTAGTAATTAAAAAACGGGCCACTGTCGCGCATTATGTTTTGTTTTCCATCCTTTCGCTTTAAATACACACCCTTTCACGCACTACACTATTAGACCTCAGGAGAGCAGTCAGAGTCTGGAGTTTGTTCCTATTAATATTCCTAATAGTGATTCCGGGGGCTCGTCAATTGCTCATCCCGTAAGTGCAGTGCATGCGTTTTCCAAGAGAGGTTGTGGTAATCTTCGTCCTTGGATGGTAACATCAGGCGCCGACCTACCGTCGACTAGCGGGGTTTCCCCAACCAGATATCCCCCAGAACTCCCCGAGCTCGGACAAGCTCTAAGCACCCGCGCCGTCTCCCAGCATGTGTGGTAGTGTAGTGAACGTAATTATAACTGTGTGTAAGTAAGGGGTAGGATAGGACAAGAAAGAGGAAGGAAGGATTGCGCGCCGTCCTTGGCCCGTGTTAGGGCACTGCTCCGGCATTCACCTAGTATTGATCGGAGAAACGAAATAAAACAACCGATCGGATCAACCGAACGAAATAAAACAACCAACGTAAAATCAATACTTCAGTTCTACCCTACTCAGTGAAAAATTGAGAAATGTCAAAAATGTAGTGTGGACCGCGATAGATGGCAGCTGGTATTCTCAATGAAATGTATTTATCAAAACTACATCTTCATATAACGTTGCCATTATTTTTTTGAAAATACGAGTAGTTTTTCTATTATTTCGTGACAAACATAATACGGTTCCACAAATTTACTGCACTTCAGACAGACGGATGCTTCGTAAATTAGAATTTGCAATTCTGTATATTATTTCTTTGTTCGTTTCTCAATTTCAACCTCTTGTTTTACATTTACTCATTAATCTTTTATAAATTATTTCTTTTGAAATATTTCAATAAAAATTGCTAGTTCTTTAAGAGAGTATCGAGAATGTCAGGAATGCTATATTTTTTATTTATTTATTTATTTACGTCAAAAACAGTTAAAAGCTGCGTGTGACGAGCTATGGGGTGAAGTGAATTTTGTGCACGCTTTCATAATTCTGTGGTCTCTATCCTAAACCATATTCTAGTCGAATTTTGAATACAGAAAAGAGAGTTTTTTTTTTCGAGTTTTGTTGACAAAATATTCGCTCCTAAATAATAAAATATATTTTCAAAGGTAAATTAGCTATAAATTCCTGCCCTGAACCCTCATGTTCTTCATGAAAGAATAATACTTTTTGCCGCGATAATATGAAAAACGATAATTTGAATGACTGTATTTCCCACTGAAATTCAGAAGAAATGCAGAAGAATGGAAAAATTAATTTCCGTTTCACGGTCGCGAATTTCTGTGAATAACGTGTCATTGCCGTGACTTGATATAGCTGCTTGCAAAGGGGTTATAATTGTCTTTGAGTTGACATTTGCATGGAAATATTTAGTTTTTGCACCAAATGCTTTACCATTTTTAATGAGTAAAGTATTTGTTACCCGGTTTTAAAATACTCTTCTGTAATCGTGGCGTTATGAAATGCATTTCTATATTGTCCGGAATATCAGACTTCTTTTTCCAATACAAGTTTACAAAGCTTTTTTTATTATATTTTTATGCAGTTGTAGAATTCACATAGCTTTGACAACAGTGCGATGGAAACAGTGAGTTGTTCACTTCTTGGCTTAATTGGATGTTTTCAAATTATACCCAGGATCAGGGGCGTACCTATATAGGTATTCAGGCGCCCATGGCGACCATAAAATTTGCGCTCCTGCCAGAATAGTTCAGATTTAGGGTTGTTTTAGCGGGTATACTCTAAATAGCGCCCTTTGTGAGTGGCGCCGATGGCACGTGCCATGTCTGCCATACCGTAGATACACCTCTGCCCAGGATGTTAGTAGCGCAGAAAGTGCAATATTTCAATACTACATAACTGTTTCCAATAATGCGGGAAAGTATGTAATTAGTTTAAAATTGCGCATATTGCATGCAATATTGCGCGAAAACTACTAAAATTTTGAAAAGAATGTACCTGACCTTAATAAAAGGAATCAATCTGGAGAAGAAATTTTATTTGAAGGAAAATCTCTATCTTTAATTTTGTAGTTGTTGGAAGACGCCGAAGAAAATTCTAACTTTTGCAATTCTCGAAAATTCAGAGTTACCAGAGAAAATCGGACCTTAGCCACCTTTATAAGTGTATTTTACTCTATTATTACAAGAAATTTAAAGAAAAAAATTTGGAGCTGTTTTTGACAAAAAGGTGAAAATGTTCAGGGGGCATCATGTAAAGTACCCCCAAATTTTGAAGGAAGTTTTTCAAAATCGCGGCGCGTGGAATGGAACCAGATCGACAGGGGAAGGAATATCTATTTTGGAAGAAATAGTACTTTTGGTTTAGTCGCTAGTATCAGGGGCGTAGCGTCCATGGATGCGGATGATGTGTTACATACCCTGACAATATCAGCTATTTTCTTTTTAAAATGATTGTAAATTGTCAATTTGTTATTTTCATTTTCTACTACAACATATTTCATTACATTTCAAACATTGCGCTGTTGAGAATTCGATTCTTCACAAGGATGAACGAATCAGTCTGAAATACCGCCTACCCTGCGCTGAGAATCAGATGCACACTGACCCATTACATCCAGGGTGCCTACCGTGGTGCCTACGAAAAAGCCGTCCTTGTACGAAACTTCATTGTGCTCTTCGGTGTTTGTAAGAGAACGAGGTTAATTAATGAACATTATCGGGCTGATTTTAAGGACAGGGTTCGGCTCACTAAAACAACGGCGCACGGTTCACTTGCGCATGGTTCACTCGCGCGGACCACGAGAACGGATCACTCAGGGAGCGGGAAGACGCCTTTGTACTTGCATTGTGCATTGTACGGTGTGGTGCGAATGTGTAATGGAGTATTACAATGGTTAAATGCATAAAATGCGTTGCATGTATAATGTTAAATGCATAAAATGCGTTGGTAATTATGCGTTGGACAGACTCAACGATGTTTTATGTTAACGCGAGGGACGAAGGCCCGAGCCTCTTCCTCAACTTGGACACGGGTAGCGAAGCGTCACGATTCCACACGAAAGTGCGTTGGCCACGTGGCCGTGTGGCCGGGCACACTGTGGCGGCGCCGCGAGTGACTCGTTCGGAACCGAATCGTGCGCGTCAATAGGAGCCGAACCCTGTCCTTGAAATTTACCCATTATCGTTTTATTGAAGTTTTATTACCTCATTTTAATGCATTTACAACTATATATTTGTAGCCAATTTGGGTTAGGGATTGTGCTGGTTGAATGCACAAGGGTATGTGACTGTGCAATCCACATCTGTGCCCTGGAATGGTGAGCACCACGCGATCCAAAGTGTCTACATAATTGTGGAGTCGTATTTTTGTGCCGTGGACAAAATATAGCCCATGAGAAATAGTAAATAAATATTTGAAAAAAATATGAGAGGATAGAATTTTATTTAAAGAGCCAACACAGGCTATGTTGAACAATACAACCATTGACATTGGAAATAAACACAACGGTGATATAAGGGATACATCCAACGGTGATATAAGGGAAAATAGGGAAATTCTGTCACACTTCATTCGAGTTGTAAGGTTTTTTTTGGAGACAAGGGCTTGTATGGTCTAGCCATAATGAAAATAGGGGATCATCAAATAGAGAAAATTTCATGGAATATATAAGTTAAATAATGAAATATGATAAAACTGACAAGGATGGTAAGAAAATTCCAATGTTTCGAGCAATCTCACCAAGAAATTCAGATTCATTGGATTTCAAGTGTGGGCACGGTTATGTCCCATGAAATTAAAAACGAAAATTTCTAGAGTCTCTTTTGTCTCCGCCATACTGGATGAAACCCTTGATGTAAGCAGCAAAGAACAACTGTCAACTGTTGTTCATTACCTGTCTGTAAATTGATTGATTTTCTCTTTCTTTTTTTATTTTTATTATAGATCATTGTTTTCCATTTTATAAATTATGCCAATTCTACTGGGTTCGAAATCATATGAATTGGACAATTTTGAAAATCATTGGGTTTGATAGTGCTCTTATTATTAAACTATGAGGACACAGATTTATATTTTGCTAGGTCGTGAACTTAAGTCAACTTTTTCTAACTTTCAACCAGTAAACTACAAGAAGTACGTGAGCTATTATTACTTTTACTGGATCAGTTTTCTGTGCTCTAATTGATCAAAGTGACAGAAATGATATTGGTGAATGAAAAATATTTAAATTATAATTAAAATTTTAAATTATTTTCTCATTTCTCGAGTTATATACCCTAAGCCAAAACTCAGGCTACGCCGCTAGCAGACACCGGACGGACGGACAAATCAGGGATATTGGCTACACTACGTATTAGAGGATTTTTACTTTCCCGTATTCGTATGTACACGCGGAGTAATATACGTAGTATGGGGAAAGTTATGTAATACTGCGGAAAATCGATTGCGAGATTTCAACGGAAATACACGTTTTGGGGTCGTCTGATACAGAAAACGTCCGTCCGTCCTTCTGTCTATCAGTCTGTGAACAACACTAGCAACTTCTGTCTGTCAGTCTGTGAACAACATATGTACGATTTCTTCTAAAATGGATATTCGTCGTGTCGATCTGCTTTCACTCGATGCGCCTCGATTTTGAATAACGTTCTTCAAAATTTGGGGGTAATTTACATGAAGCCCACCCCGACATTTTCAAAATTTCTCAAAAACGACTCCAAAGTTTTTCTTTCAATTTCGATAATAGAGTAGAATACAATTATTATGGTGGCGAAGGTCCGATTTTCACGGTTAACTCTGAATTTTCAAAGTTTCCAAAATTTGTAGACATTATTTAATTGATTTTTTCTGCGGAAAATTCGCCGTTTTTTCGCGCAGCATTTCATAACTTTCCTTATACTAATTATATTACTGCGTAGATACGTATGTATACGGGAAAATAAAAAGTCTTTGTAGTTGTTGGAATTTTTGGAGTTATCAATTTTCGAAAAATCTGTGATTTCAACGAACATGAGGTCTGCACTATACTTTTAAGCGTCCTTTACAGTATCTAAGGTCAAAATTTAATAAAAAAAATTCGTGCCATTCGTGTGAAAGAATGTTGAATGAAATATGAAATGGTATATATTAAAAAAAACGTACTCAAATATTCGACAAATTATTCACAACCTTATTTCAAAATCTATGTTTAAGGAACAAATTTCGTTCAGGAATAAAACCTCTCTCTTGAGTTGTAAGAACACGCCAGAAAAAGTTAGTATTTTTGCAATTTTCGAAAAATCAGAGATTTTAACGAAATAAAACCTGGGCCATTCTCTTGAGCTTCCATTACGCTCTCCAACAGCAAAGTTAAATAAAAAAATTTGGTATCATTTTTTGATAATTTTGAATATGACCCAGGGCCTTCATGTAACGAACCCCCAAAAATAAAACACTTATTTCAAATTGAAGGGGCCTCGACTTCAGCCAAATCGATTGGGCAATGGCAATTTTGTAGAAAATGGGCTGAACGGTTTAGCCGCTAGCGTTGTTCACAGATGGAAGGACGGTCAGACGTTTTGCCATCAATCGATTTTTCGGTGTGAAGAAGACACAAAACGGATTCTAGCTACACCAAATGTTACAGGACTTTTTTGTTCTATATTTAGCAACTGGTTTTAACCAATTTTAGGTTACCAGGGCCCAGCCATTAACACGTTCACTGCCAAGGCTATATAGGTAGATGGTTCACTACTTTTTCACATAATATGTCAATATTTTGAAAAAATACCCACTGCCGATTACCCATTACTACCCAGAATGATTCTGTTCGCACAGCGCTCGCCCATTGTTGCGCTTTCGTGCTCGCACAGGAGCCGTTGCAGACCATGACACATGATGTGTGGTACCATATGGCGCCACGCGGCGTGTTAATAGTTTTTCTGCCGAAAATTCGCCCTTTTTCCCACAGCATCACATAACTTTCACTCTACGGCGCAAACGCTAGTGAGAATGTAAAATCAAAATATTATATTCAAATCAGTGATAAGGCCGACAATAACTTAAACATGCCCAACATGGGAAAACTTGGCCTTAAGTAATTTTAAGCACTTAGAAATCGTCCACAGGAAAGTTTTTAAAAAGTTAACAAAGGGTTGTAGTAGTTGTTACCGAACTGTCAAATATGCAATGAGTTCAACATAAATATTCCAGGCAGGGCAATGCATCACTGAAAATGCTAAAATGAGCTATTCTTGTTTTAACATTTGCATTTTTGCATGAATACTAATAACATAATTATTATGTCACATCCAAAATTTAACTTTGTAAGTCGAATAATTAACTAGATATTAAGGGTTTAATTACATTTTTAATCTATTAATTAAAATTTTCCTTGCGCTAAATCAACGAGCCATTGACTCTCAAAATTTTATTTGTCTTCTTCAAGATCACAGTAAACAAAGTGTCGATTTTAATTGAAATGGATGAAAAGGGTTTTAAGGTGCAGCACCTTTTCGAAAATGTCCCTGTTTTCACACATATGTATTTTCGGGAATGAAATGAAGCGAGTTAAAAACAATTTGCTACATCTTTTTGCACTTTTTCGTGAGAAGACTACATTTTGCCATCTTTTCCCTTTTTTGCGCTTCGGGAACTTTTTCTCTACTCCTTTCTGAGTTTTTAAACGATTGGGCCGAAAAAGTGTATTTTTTCTCTTCCAGAACAAGTTTTTAAAATATCATTTAATCAGAAGTCAACAATATTTCATATTAAAATCTTTTACGTAAACCGCCAGTAATTTATATCCAAGCAACAATGATCAATCTGCAGCTGTAAAGTCAAATTTAAATTTTAACAGTGTTGCTACAACAGTTGAACCCTTTCCCGCCGGATTTAAAGTGCTGTCCCAGGCAAATCGGGGCATTTAACTGGGTGCGCAGAAATCCACTTGTCTGCGACCTAAGGAAAATGTTTATCCTTGCCGTCGTGTCGCCGTCAATATAAATTAAAAAAGCACTGGCACCGCTTGTGGATTTATTTATTTATTTATTTATTTACGCCAAAAACAGTTTAAAAACTGCGTATGACGAGCTATGGGGAGAAGTGAATTTTGTGCACGTTTTCATAATTCTGTGGTCTCTATCCTAAACCATATTCTAGTCGAATTTTGAATACAGAAAAGAGAGTTTTTTTTTCGAATTTTGTTGACAAAATATTCGCTCCTATATAATAAAATATATTTTCAAAGGTAAATTAGCTATAAATTCCTGCCCTGAACCCTCATGTTCTTCATGAAAGAATAATACTTTTTGCCGCGATAATATGAAAAACGATAATTTGAATAACTATATTTCCCACTGAATTTCAGAAGACGTGCACAAATAATGAAGTTACATTTATGTCCAGAAGCAAAACAAGGGACCATCTCAGCATTTGCTCAAGGATCAGGGAAACTGGACGAAAAACCTGATCGAGATGGGGGCCGTCAACCCAGAAACTGTGGTAGAATACTTGTTACAGGTTCTTTAGAATTATACAGTCCAAATGATAAATAATTACATTAACTATCATTGTTAAAATTAATTCTACTTTCCTTTTTGATGCTCGGTATAGTCTCGAATTGTATAGAAACAGTTATGCAGCAGAAAATATTTTACTTGGGACTTAAACTTTTCTATTGAATTTAATCGTTTAATGTCTTCTGGCAAAGTGTTGTAGAGTAATGTACATGAATTGTATGTGAATTTTTTGTAGTGAGTTGTTGAATCTGCCACTTGGTGAATATGATTACTACGTCGTGTGTTATACTTATAGACATCGGCGTTTGCTGAAAATATATCCCCGTCCTTAAGTAAGTCATTTTTGACAAAAACTACTGATTCGTAAATCAGGAGACAAGGTAATGGTAAAATTCCTAGATTAATAAAGAATGACTTACAAGAATCACGTGGGTTGGATTTTCTTATTATTCGTACAATTCTTTTTTGTAAAAGAATGAAAGTCTGTGAACTATAAGATGTGTTTCCCCAAAATATTATGCCATATCTCAGGCGGGAGTGAACATTGGCAAAATATACACAACGAGCTGTATGAAGGCTGACGGAATTTGAAAGAATTCTGAACGCGTAGCATAATGAGCTTAATTTTGTGTTCAATTCATTTAAGTGGGCATTCCATTTGAGGTTTGACTGAATTGATAGACCTAAAAATTTTGTTACATTAACATCAGTCAATGGCACACCATTCATTTTCAATGGAGTACAGAATTTTTTATTTGATATGGAAAACTGCATTGAAACTGTTTTATTTTCATTTACTTTTAATTTGTTATTACGGAACCAATTTGAAACGTCTGATATTGTACTATTTACGGTTTCTTTGTTGCAAAGAATATTTGTATCATCCGCAAAGAGAACTGTTCTTCCGTTTCGAATCGCTAAGGGCATGTCATTTACGTATAATAGGAAGAGAATAGGGCCTAAAATCGATCCTTGCGGGACTCCACGTACAATTGGCAAAGAACCGGAAAGGTGTGTACATAAAGTTCCATCATTCCAGTAAGGTATTTCTACTCTCTGAGATCGTTGTTTAAGGTACGAACATAGCCAATCTAGAGCAATACCACGGATTCCATACGAAGGTAATTTTGAAAGTAAAATGTTATGATCAATGAAGTCAAAAGCTTTTGAAAGATCTAAAAATATTCCAATAGTTGCTTCGTTTTGATCCAATGATGAGGCAACATCCTTAAGAAAAGAAAAAATGGCTGTTTCCGTAGATTTTGATTTCCGGAATCCATGTTGGCAATTTGAAAACGCGTCGTGTTTATTGAGAAAGGTTTCCATTCTCACATAAAAAAGTCTCTCTAATATTTTTGAAAAAACTGACAAAAGAGAAATTGGCCGATAATTTTGAACTTGGATTTGGAAGGGAAAGGAGAGGGGAGTCAGGGGAAATTGTCTGTGCCCGCAAGAGCACCGAGGTTCCCCCGCGGGCAAGAGCTCATGTGGGCGCAGTTGTGGGCGCGCCTGCCAAGTACGTTTCACGCGATCTGCGTGAAAAATAAGTTCAGTCAGTACTGGCAATTGTTCAACAGCTTTCTATCTACTACACTGTTGGGTAAAGTATTATCAATCACCTCTATAAAGAAGAAAAATTTGGCGCAAAATGATACGTATATTCTAGAAACTGAGTTATTGTAACTGGTTGAAACCTTAATACAATTATTTCAGCAGCAACTTTTTTTCACCTTTTTGCAAGTATTTTGAAAACCTTTTATCCCCTTTTACCATCATAATCTACATCACAAAATTCTTTCCCTAGTGATAACTAGGGAAACCAGAATTAGAACCATTTTTATTTTACACATATTTTATATGATTACATAGCCCACTTTACTACTATACAATTCGATATATTTTAGCATATTTACAACGGAATATTTTATACAGATGTTTGCTAATATAATGTAACAGCAATCGTCTTTCTTTCAAATCAATGTATCACTACGCTTCTATGACTACAAATTTCGAATTTTTGCAATTATCGAAAAATCAGGAATTTCAAAGAAAATGAGACCTGCACCATTCTCTTAAGTGCCCACATTATCCAGTGACAAAATTTTGCAAAAAAGATTGATTCTATTTTCTTGAAAATTATCAAAATGTCCGAGAGGCTTATTGTAAACTATCTCCAAAATAAAAATATAGGATTCAAATTCCAAGGGTCGCGGCATCAATCAGATCAATTGAGAATATCAGTTTTGGAGAAAATTGGCTGAGCGGTTTAGGCTCTAGCGTTGACGACGTATAGATTGACGATTTTTCGGTATCAAGAACCAACGGAACATGGATTATGTGTATACAACCTGTTAGAGGAAGTAATTTACTATAAATAGGGAATCCAATTTTTGGATTTTGGATTTTACCTGGCCCCAGCAATAACATATTTTTTTGTCGGAAATTTGCGTTTTTAGTTTCTTGCCTTATAACGTACTTCGTAAGCAGAGACAGCCATGTAATCGAGTCTTCAACATGAATCTGTCAACATGAAATTTAAAGACTTTATAAACATTACTCATGGGACCAATTTAGATGTCCCTAACGGTTCCGTATATTATTACTACTTTCTCGTCTTTTAATCTTGCTCCTGAAAACGGCGAATTTTCGTCAGGAAAATTCTTATTATCGGGCCCTGGTAACGAAAAAGTGAATGAATCCTGTTGTTAAATGTAGAAAATAATTCTTGTAACACATTGTGTAGCCAGAATCCATGTTTTGCGGGTCCTTGATATCGAGAAATCGATTGCTCAACGCTAGGACCTAAATAGTTCAGCCGATTGTCTCCAAAATTGATATTCTCTGCTCGATCTGAATAAACTCGAGGTTTTGGGAGTTTTGAATGGATTTTTTGATTTTTGAGTTTCATGTAAAATGAAGCCAGCATTTACGGTGTTATGACTCTATCCGTGTTCGTCCCTTTATGCGTTCCGTTCGTGCTTCTGTAGCGTAATGGTATGAGTGACACCTCTGATGATCTGCGTTCCGGTCTCGGAGCGGAAAAAAAATGTTTTTCTGGTTGAAAACATTTCGTAAGTTTATGTGCAGTAAGAAATATTGCGAGAAAGCATGTGCTTTGGGGCACCACTAGTTTCCCGTAGCATTACAATGCTTGTAAAATTTGGAACAATTTTTTAGAAAAATTTGAAAATGTTCTTGATGCTTTTTGTAAAGTACATCCAAAATTAAAACATCGGTCTTAAATTCAATCGGCCAGATCAATTGAAGAATAGGGGAATATTAATTTTGAAGAAAGTCCTGCTTACAGTTTAGCCGTTCGCATGTTTAATGACAGACGTACGGATAAACGTTTTGGCGTAAACTCTTTGTTCGGTATCTAGGAGTCACAAAACGTGGATTTTGAGTCGCCGGCCCGGGTGAATGAGGAAGCGGCGACCGAGCCGGGTGGTTGGCAGCCTTCATCGCGCGGCGCCGCCGCAGGTCGCGAAGATAAGCGGCGTTGATGGTGTAGCGGTTAGCGTAACGGACTGCTACACGCAAGTTCGCGGGTACAAATAGCCTGTTTCATCGCCCAAGTAATACGTTCTTTCTCCGCTAGTTGGAGAAAGGAGCTTAGTTAGATGGAATTTGCGTGGTTAGAAGGAAGATCAGGCCTCATGGCCCGAGTCTCCCCTCGTAAAATAAGGCATCAATTCAATTCAATTGATCGAACCGCACACCGTGTGGGGCGAGCCTGCCTCCCCTGCTTCCGCAGGCTCTGCCGGCGCCCAGTTGCTCAGCAAGACGTCTTCACACCGCAGAGCAGTTAGAACTTAGTGGATGACTCTTAATCGGATCCCCGTCAGCTCCTTTTCCACGCTGAGATTTGCGGTTAAACTTCTTAACGAAGAGGCTGACTATAAGGGTCGACGCTACCAATACGAATGCTATCAATGCTGTAATTCGTCGCGGCAAATATTTGTTTCTTTGTTATTACTTAAATCAGACTAGTAGCCCGCAAGAGTTATAAATTATAAGAATTTTTGTAAAAGTACATCGTTATTCATTTGCATGCTCACCTTCATGACCTTCATATTAATTAAATGTGTTGTGAAAATGATTCTACTTGTTTTATTGAACATGCAATCCCACATCCAAATAGCCGGCCCGTAAAGTATCTTACAAATATAATTTAAAAATTTCAAGGTAATAAATGCTAAAATATTTTTAAATCTTTCAGAGACGCCACACAGGCAGTAAATGCCTATTTGTTGGCTGTAGGTCAAAATATTAGATTTTAAAGTGGTACATTTCAAAGTACACGACGTGATCACTTACGTTAAAATAAAACGGACTACTGTACTTAAGGGTTAATTACCGAAGATAATTGAAGGCAAGATGATTTCTTGAAGGCCCTGTTTTGCGCCATGATGAGTACGAAAAATTAAACATTTCTAATTGGAATATCTAACTTAATGTTCGACCGCATTAAACATATTGGGTACTCGCTAAACGAGGATTTTAATCCTATCAATATTAGGTACTCGTACAAATGGTCCTGTGAAATACGAAGGGAAGTCCTGAACCCACCGCTTAAGAAAATAAAAATGTAATGTTTTTGATACATCAGTAAAACTAATAATGTACAATTGCATTCATTGAAGCAAAAAAGAAAATCAATTTGTGACCCAGCATATGACAAAAATCGACTTTCACGCATCAATATTTACATTTAATGACAATACCTTTTACATTTTACGTATATCTCCAGGATAACATGGTGATGTTTTAAACTAAATTATATTTAGACTTAAAATACTACAAATGTTTCCAAAATGTATTCTGAATGTTCAGTTTCTGAGAGAATAGTTCCGATATTTTTACTCACAATAAAAAGGCTGTAATATTTCAAATTTTAACATACAATTGTTATCAATATCATCGCGTTTTGAACAACAATTATATAAAAAACAATATAAATGATATTGACTCCCCCCCCAAAAAAATTGAAACCTTAAAAAAAAACAATAACCGGTAAGCCTCTGAGCCACCTCCCTCCGGTAGTTAGAGTTAATGCTCTATAGTACATTTTGTATTCAATAAGTTTTTTTTTTATTTAGAATTGGCCTTTTATATTACATACGTTTGAAAATCACTCTATTGGATTTGCCTAATGCCCTCAAGTTAGCTCGCTTCCAGGAACCATGAACGCCTAAGATACTACTATACTGACATCAAAGAAATCAAAAAAATTCGTTTTCCAAAATTTATTTCCACCAACAGTTCCCACAGGTAAATTTACTGACCTAACCTCAGCCCCTGCCCCTTACTCTTTTATCTCCCACCCTTTTCTCTGCGGCTACGGTACACTGCCACATCATCTGAATATGCTGTAAACCCCCCCCCCCCCGGTCAGCTCATGGCTAGCGTGTTCGTGTCTTGCGTGCTCCTGGGATCGATTACTGTGGAGGTAAGGTGGGGAAAAGAAACGTAGCTTTCAGAAAAGTCTGTCTCAAGCTTTCTTTTTCTCTCCCTTTGTCTTCATCTCTCTCTCTTTCTCTGTTTCTCTCTCGATCTCTCTCACACAGACACTCTTTCTCTCTCTCCTCATCTCCATCACTTTTCCCTCTTCACCGTCATTACCTCTTTTCTTCTTTCTCCCGCTCTTCCTCACTCCTTTTCTCTTCCCTCCCTCCCTTTCTCTTTTCCCGTCTCCGTCTTCCTCTCTCTCTCTCTCTCTCTCTCTACCGACTCTCAGCAGCTAAGGCACACAACTGCATCCTCTGAATATGCTGTAGAAGCCTAGCCCTACGCATGTCTGCTCGGAGAAACCTTCACAGGATTAGATAAGAACAGCGCTTGTAATCGTTAGATGGATGCTGGCCACATGAACGACTCAAGCCATTATTCCGGGACGTTCGCTGCTTGTCATTTTCGGTAAACGGCTGTGTCCCTCCTTCGCTTGAACATGTGATCCGGAGTCGACCGAGTTGTTTGTTTCCCTCCTCCGTGTGTTTGCCACGGGGCGGGACACGCTCTAAGCTCCTGACTGGTGCAAGTAAGTGCGCACGCGCGAGTGTGAAGGGAGAAAGGAAAGAACAATAATAAGAAAGGAAAAATTGCTTGCGGTTTATGGCCCGTTTGTTAGGGTTTTCCTCTTAGAGCCACACATTATCTGCCAGGCAGGGGTGTAGCGTCCATGGATGTGGACGCGACACATACCTTGATAATATCAGCTATTTTTACTTTAAAATGACTGTAAATTGTCATTTTAATATGACTGTTATTTTCTTTTTCTACTACGCAATATTTAATTATATTTCAAACGCACCGTTGAGAATTCGATTCTTCACAAGGATGAACGACTCAGTCTGAAATGCCGCCTAGCGTGCGGTGTGAATTAGATGCACAGTGACCCATTACATCCAGCGTGCCTATGAAAAAGATGTTTTATAAAACTTCATTGTTCTCTTCGGAGTTTGTAAGAGAACAAGATTAATTAATTAACATTGTCCTTTATTTATGTTTTATTACCTTATTTTAATGCATTTAGCAACTATATATTTGTAGCCAATTTAGGTTAGGGATTGTGCTGGTTCAATGCACAAGGGTATGTTACTGTGCAATCCACACCTGTGCCGTGGAATGACGAGCAAAACGCGATCCAAAGTACCTACATAATTGTGGAATCGTATTGTTGGGTCGTGGACAAATTATAGCACGTGAGAAACAGTTAAAAATATTTGAAAAAAATATGAGACGATAGAGTTTTATTTAAATAGCCAGAACACGCTATGTTGAGCAATACATCAGTGATGTAAGGGAAAATAGAAGTTCTGTCACGTTTCATTCGAGTTGTATGGTTTTTTTGGGAGACAAGGGCTCGTATTTTCTAGCCATAATGGAAATAAGGGATCATCAAATAGAGAAAATTCCATGGAATACTTTTTTTTACTTGGCGCAACATCCCGTGAACGGCTTCAGGCCTACCGGCAACGTCCCTGTCTCGCGGTCATGGTTTAAGAGGGTACGTGTGGTTAAGCAAAGCACGTAGACACCCCATGCCGTATTCCGGTCTTTTTAACCAAAGAAGTGAATTTTCTCATCGTCACACAGCAACATATACTGGGACATTGCAAGGAAAACGCACACTATAGTCTTGCCTCGGCCGGAAATCAAACCCGGGGCTGCGTACTGTAAAGTGAGCACACTGACCAAGAGCTGCCACGAGGCTTTTCCATGGAGTATAAGAGTGAAATAATGAAATATGATAAAATTGACAAGGATGATATGACGAATTCCAGTCTTTCGGGCAATCTCGCTAGAAATTCAGATTGATTGGATTTTAAGTGTGAGCATGGTAATGTCCCATGAAATTAAAAATGAAATTTCTAAAGCCTCTTTTGTCTCCTCGATACTGAAACCCTTGATGTAAACAGCAAAGGACAACTGTCAACTGATTTTCATTATGTGTCTGTAAATTGATTGATTTCCTCTTTCATATTGTGTTTTTATTACAGATCATTGCTTTCCATTTTATAAATAAGCCAATTCTAATGGTTTCGAAATGATAAGAATTGGACAATTTTGAAAATCGTTGGGTTTGATAAAGCTCTTATTATTAAAGTATTAGAACATACATTTATATTTTGCTAGGTCATGTACTTCAGTCAACATTTTCTAACTTTCAACCAGTACACTACACGAAGTACGTGAACCATTATTACTTTTACTGGATCAGTTTTTATTTTAAATCTACAAATTATTTGTGTGCTCTATTTGACCGAAGTGACAGAAATGATATTGGTGAATGAAGAATATTTAGGAGTTTTAAATTATTTTCTCATTTCTCGAGTTACATATCCTAGGCCAAAACTCAGGCTACGCCCTGCTGCCTAGTTTTGATCGGAGAAACCACGAGAAACTACCAATCACACCAGCCGGTAGCTTGTCCAGACAGTGGTTGATTCCCACCCTGTTACAAAGCTCGTGCCGACACTCTGTCGACACTCCCACCCTGTCGTTTTTAGGGTACGGTCAGAGTGGATCCGTTTCCGGCCGAAGAAAAGTTCGCGCGGGAACGGCCGACTGATTCTGCCTACCTTTGTGGTTACACTGCATCCGAATGCAATAGTCATCTGCGAAATATTGAGTATAAGTGGCATCTAATGAAAGCGAGAAGATTGCAACTGCTTGCTGAGATCTCTGCTCTTAAATTTCTTCTGCTTGGAAATCAAAACAATTAGTAGGTTTACCTATTTTCGTCGATCGCGAAAATACTGGTGAATTTCATACCTTATATAACGAGTTACTGAAAGAACCAGTGAAATTTTTCGAATACACAAGGATGTTATCTAATACTTTTTTTACATACTTGGAGCAATTACAGATGACGAAGAAAGGTCGAATTTTAGAAAATACATTACTACAGGGGAACGACTGTTCATAACCATAAGCTATGTGAAGTAATGTCAAATGTTTGCAACACGTATAGTACTAATTTCGCCCATTTCTTCTGCGATTTCATTTCATAAATTCCTGCTTTGCCCCTGTTGTGATATTTGGAATCCGAAGTCTTCCACAGAGCATCTCCTTCGTGTGCAATGAAACCAGCTTTTCAACATCCATTTCCGACAGCTCAGATCGGCCGAATAAGTCAAATTCATTTGATATCGGTCTACTGACTTCGAAGTTCGGCCGTGTTCGCCAGAACTTGTCAGATGCAATGTGACCGTGTCTCCGCTCTAGTGAGGGTTTGAGATATTCGGCCGTAAACGACCGATCCACTCTGACTGTAGCCAGTCAGTGGACTGCAGGTGAGACGGTTGCCGCTGCGGTGTCGCAGCTGGGGCTTGGAATCGTTATATGGCCGGAAGTGAAGCAACTCCACACCAGACACCATCTTAACACATAAAATGTAGGCAATTTATCTTCTTTCATTTCATATATGACCATTATTTATGAAATGTTGATATTGTTCGAGCCATTTTGTAAAAACTGCAAAATGTCGGACTTTTTACAAGTTTTTAAAAAAAAAATGCGTTTCCGGGCAAAATATTTGTTGGAAAACTTGATATTTGTGTTCAGCAACCCTAAAAACTTATTGGATCCAAATATCAAAACTACACCAAAACTTTCCCCTATTTTCTACCATTTGAGTGAACTACAAAACGCTAAATAAAACTTTAATCCGTAATTGCTAAGTTCATAGATTATGTTAGCTCATGCTGAGTTACTCAAACAATTTTAAAAAATTATAATATTTTTGTATTCCTGCACCGAGAACAGCGAATTGCTACTGATTGTTTGTTAATGTTTCCGGGCGCGCTATCTCCAATGTTCATTAGTTCCGTCAGTGTAGTGCACTTTACATGTTGGAAGGTGGCAGGATTCTTCCCCCGCTTAAACGTAGATCCGCTGTCCACCTACATTCAGTCTTGCAGTGTTTCACTCCCAGGTATCTTTCCCAGCGAGGCAACGCTCCATCCTCGCCATGAAGTATGCTCCAGTCTGATCATTCGTCATGTGTGGTAGAGTTGGATAATTAAATTTTTTTAGCCGTGAGTGAAAATATTGATTTTTTCTTTCTTAGCAGTGGCAACACTGCATTGCCCATTATCTCATTTCACCTGGAGTAGAAAGTTTTCTTGACGTCTGAGCTCCCTAGTGCTCAACCCAGCACGACTCAGCACGGCCAGGTCAAAATCTTGGTCTTACACGGAACGGCACGTCAAGATTATCCGTGCTGCCTACCGCTGCTTTCGGATTCTAGCGATGATTCAAATTATTCATAAGATGAAAATTAAGTACCTACACTAATATCATATTTCATTAATAAGCAATATTATCATTAATTATTTTCACTTGTGGTTGCTATTAAGTACTTTATTATTTGTTCTATTTAATCGTCTATAATATCCTGATGTATGAAGAGCGAAAGAGGCGCGAATAGTATTAATAATGTTACAGTTGGCAAAACGCCTCTGATGTGACGTAGGCAGCAACGTAATCTCCCCGCACCCCGCGCTGGGAGACGTCAAGAAAAGCCGCGCGACTAGTACTTCCAAGGATTATTGGTAAGTCGGAGGTAGGTTGAGGCGTATGAGAGAAAATCGACAATCTCTCAACAAAAGAAATCAATTTATTCAGCTGTTTTATGAAATGTAATATAGTAGCAAGCACGAAGAAATAACTAATATTATCGCCTGGTGTATAACTAGAAGCAGTGATAATTTGCGTTAATTTTTGGTAGAAATAGTTTTTTGAAAGGAAATATATCCCTAATATTTTTTTTCAAAATCTCTATTATTTTTGTCGTGTATTAAAAAATAGAAAACCCAAAATATATTCATATATACATCTGAAATAGGTAGATAATTGTATAATATTGTAAATAACTCCAATAGCATAATCAATGTCCAGGTAAATTTCCACTTTCAAAACTCTCCTTCAACAAATTTAATTTTGAAATATATTTTACTTTAAGTACTCGTACTTTTAAAGCTTTGATATCTCAACATACTACTAAGGATTCTCTCGTGAAGTCATGGGATCCAAGAAATATATTCATCACAACTACTTTCTGGAAACCCTATTAACTTAAATACAGACATTGCAAATTCAATGTCTTGACCCATTAAAAATAATTGTAATTGCTGAACATCAACAGTTACGTCATATTTATTCACGATATCTATGAAAAATGTTTGAAAATCAGTATATGCATTTACTGTTTTCTTTGTTTCCTTCCAAGCAAAGGAGAAAAACAATTTAGTAAGAATAGAACTCATATCAAACAATAAACAGGAGACTCAAGACGGGATTTTGTGAATTACTTAGAGATTAAAAAAATCTCGATAATTCTTGTCCATATTTCGTCAGAATTTTGCGATATCACTTGCTAAACGAGTCTCTTTCCGAGGTACATATATCTTCGAGGTATACGAAGTATTAAGACAGCAATTTCTTAGTAAATTTTATGCTCTAAGACATAAAAAGTTTTGCTCGTGTAAAAGTGAAAAGAGTAGTACAAAATATTAAAAGTTTGCTGCAAAAAAAACGGCGGATATACGGCATAAAAATTATTACAGGGCCCTGGTAATGGAAAAATGAATAATCCAGTTGCTGAATTAAGAAAACAAAATCTCCTAACACGTGGTGCAGCGAGAATCCTGGTTTTGTGGGTCCGTGATACCGAAAAACCAATTGAAAGCAAAATGTTTGTCCGTCTGTGAACAATGCTAGCGACTAAACCGTTCAGCCGATTTTCTCCAAAATTGATACTCCCCGATCGATCTGACTGATCTCTCGGGCCATTGAATTTGAAATTGATATTTTAATTCTGGAGGGTACTTTAAGTGAAGCCCCTAAGACATTTTCAAAATCTTAAAAAAAAGGGGTGCCAACAATTTGGACTAAATTTTGTTGCTGGATAGTCTGAAGGTCATTTAAAAGAATGGCGAAGGTCTCTGATTTTTCGAAAATTGAGAAAATTCAAAATTTGTTTGGCATCTTCCTACAATTACAATTATGAAGATACAATTTTTTCTTAATGAAATGTGTTTATAAAAAACAGGTCATGTTAAATTTTTCAAAAACATTTGAATTTTTTTCGAAAATTTGTGTCAAACAATTTTTTATTTTCTTTAAAGCATTTTTTCTTAAAATCCGCTCTACGTTTTTCGATTAAATTGGTACCTGAGATAGCTTAAAGGAAACTTAAGAGAATGGTGCAGGTTTCATGTTCGTTGAAATGCCTAATTTTGCAAAACTTTTAAAAAATTAAACAAATTCGGTGTCTTTCTACAAATACAATTGTGAAGATACAATTGATTTTCTTAATGCAATATGCTCATCAAAAACAGATCTTCAAATAAGGTCATGTTGAATGTTTTGAAAATATGAGTAGTTTATTTATAATTTCCTAACCAATATAATAATGGCCCGCTCGGAATTGACTGCACTTCGTTTTCGTCGTTTTCTTACTACAATTTTGAAAATACAATTTTTTTCTCAATGCATTTATCAACACTACATTTTCAAATAAGGCCAAGCTTAATTTTTGAAAATACGAGTCTGTTTTTGTATAATTTCGTGGTAAACATAATAGCCCGATGTAAATTTACTGTGCTTCGGACAGCTGGATGCGTCGTAAATTAGAATTTGCAATTTTGTATTTGTTTTTGTTCGTTTCTTACATTCGACCTTTTGTTATACATTTACACATTAATCTTTTAGAAATCATTAATTTAAAATATTTGAAACAAAAATGACTAGCTCTCAGAATATCGACAATGCAGGGAATGCAACAAAGAATTTCCGTTTCGCGTTCGCGAATTTCTGTGAATTAAATGTCATTGTTGTGACTTGATGTAGCTGTATGGAAAGGAGTTATAATTGTCAAAATGTATGTTGATATTTGCATGAAAAGGTTTTGTTTTCGCACCAAATGCATCAACCTGATGTCACTGCAGTCCTTCTGACCGGGAGGTCCTAAGTTCGAGTCCCGACGGCGGCAGGATTTTCGACACTAGCTTGTCAACTAGGTCGAATTCAGTCGCTGTCTAGAGGAGAATTCTAGCGGCCGGCTGCTCTGATCGGTAGTTTTCCGTGGTTTCTCCGATCAACACCAGGCGAATGCCTGAGCAGTGCCCTAACAAACGGGCTACGGACCGCGCGCGATCTTTCCTTCCTCTTCCTTGTCCTCTCCTCTCCTCTTACACACACACACACAACTAACATGCACTACACTACCACACATGTCGGGAGACCGGTCGGGAGCTTACAACTTGTCCCGGCTGGGGCGGTGCCCCGCTGGTGGGAGATACCTGGTTGGGGGGAAAATCCCGCTAGTCGACGGTAGGTCGGCACCAGATCTCGCCATCCAGTGGGCACTACACCTACGGGACTAATGACCTAAGTATTTGACGCGCCCGGAAACACGAATCAATAAAAAAAGGCCCAAATGCTGTACCATTTGTAGTGAGTAGAGTATTTTTGCATGTATGAGTAGAGTATTTTTGTATTTTTGCATTCTAGAATACTCGTCTCTAATTATGGCCCTACGAAATGCATTTTTATATTGTCCGGGGTATCAGGCTTCTTTTTCTGAAACAAGTTTAGAATGCTTTTGTATTATATTTTTATGCAGTTGTAGAACTGACATAGTTCTGACAACAGTGCGATGGAAACTGAGTTGTTCGCTTCTTGGTGGAGTTGGGCGTTTTCAAATAATAGCTAGGATGTCAGTAGCGCAGAAAGTGTAATATTTCAATACTACGTAGCTGTTTCCAATAACACGGGAAAGTATGTGCAGTTGTAGTACAACTAGTTTTAGAATTCTTTGTTTGCATTCCTTGTTCCTGGGAATCGAACCCGCTACTCCCTGAATTCTAGAATATCACTTTGACACTGAGCCATCCATTCTAGTTCCCAAAACGTCTCTTAAAACAACACACTTCATGTCCACGAAACTTGAAAGCTATGTTACTTATACAAAAAATTAATGTCAATTAGATTTCAAAAGGCAGGAATCACAGAAGTCTTTCTACTATTTACCTCAACGGACGTGAAAATAGATACGCTCTCCGATAAAATGGCTTTAATCTGAATAGTTGGGTCTTGGAACCGTAGCTTTGAAAAATCTAGCGCAATCGGCAGGGTTGTCTGTCCATCGCCATCAACCTCTCAGACGAAGATATTTTCGAAGCGAAGTTTTACATTTCCTTGTCGGCACACGAAAGAATAGAAGTCCTTTGTTTCCTTTCTATGGAAAATATTAAAACTTTGAATTATCTCAAAGAAGAACGCAACAGAGAAGATTTATAAAGATATAAATCTGAATTTCATTGCTAACTCTGAATTTTGAAAAATCACAAAGGTTTTGATATATTTCGGAATCATATTAAAACTACAATATTGAAGATTGATATTTTTCCTTCAAATGAAGTTTCTTCTCCGTAATTAGTTTCGAAAATTTTATTTTGTTCATTTTTTGAAAAATTTACTAATTTTTTCTTACTTTTACTTGAAATGTGGATAATATTAGAAAATATTAAAAACAAGATTGTGTGAAAAAGGTTCCAAACTGTTTCTTCAAACTTTTGTATGGATAGTAGGCCTACTTAATGCACCGTTTAAGATGCCACAAACGCCATTTTGCTATATTTTTTTAATATACAAAAGTATTCTCTCTCTCTCTCTCTCTCTTGATTATTGATTAATATTCACATTACTGATGTTTTTTAAATATTATTGCATTTGTGAATAGATGTGTTTCAAATGGTTTCAATGATTTTTTGCGAAATCCCAAAAGTTTCTCGTGAAAATTAGATCAAAATTGGGTATTTTCCGAAAGCTTCAAAAGACATTTTTCCAAAAACGGCTTCAAATTTGTATAAAAATTTTTCGTACTGGATTAGGTTAATTTCTGTAATATTCTTAATACAGTAAACCCTCATTAATACAAATTCCAAGGGAACGAAATAATCGGGAGTTCGTGTTATAAAAATTCGTGTTATCCGAGGACTATATTTGCCCGTATTACCACGACACCGTTAGACCGATCTCCATGGAAGTTGGCACTTATTTGGGTTTTTCACCCAAAAGGTTTATGTGCTGTTAATTCTGTCGTAACTCCACTATACGGCGATGTTGAAGCAAAACTGAATATTCAAGTCAAATGCAACCCGCAACACACTCGGCAGCATTTTGAAGCTATATCGTTAAATAACTCCTAAATGAGGCGATCTATGGCCTTAAAAACTAAAATCTTGAAGTCGAAGGCCTCAAAGAAACGTTTTTCACACCATAACCTACAGAATGAGATCTTCTTTAACATTCTATTACATTTTTGCTGGTCCGGAGCTTCCCGATATTATCTCAGCTGTTCAGAGACCTGCAGAATCTGCAAGTAAATGTGAATGAGAGGGACAAAGAGCGGCAGAGACAGATACAGACAGGGACAGGGTGAAGGAAGAAGGGAGAGACAGCGAGAAATGGTACTGGGAGGGGAAAGAGGGAGATGAAGGGCAGAACTACGTCTGCCGGGTTTTCCTAGTATGAAATAAAATAATAGGCAGGAATAGATGACAGCTAGGAAGAAGGTAATGCAAAACCGAAAAGCTAGTCTGTTTAACCCGGCTGCGGTCCTCAAATTTACTCCTTGTCAAGATCCTTGGGTCCAAATGGACCCATATAATTTCTCTTGCAAATTATTTACTTTTCCACTGATCATATTTAGTATTCTTGATAGGAAGTTAAAGTTATACACATAAATGTTAATTATACACATTTATTTTATTTATAAGGTTGTGCAATAATTTAAAATAATGGTTTCTGAATATGCGTGATAGAAAATAATGAACTGCACACATAGAAAAATTGTATTGCACACGATGTAGTACAAATGTGATTGACAAGAGTTTTACCTGTAAAAGTTTTTATTTGGAGCAACAAAAAGTAATTTTGTTATCTGTTTTGTAACACACTCCATTTTCCCCCTTTTCAAATAGACTCTAAAAAAGCTTAATTTTTAATACTGTGAATTTTGCATCGGATTTCTAGTTTTTTTTCTTCTCCTGGTGAAGTTTGTGGCAGGTGTGTTCTGCGTTCAATAACGGCTTTACAAAACGATTCCCCAAGTTTTCTATAAAAAAGTGTTATTTTTTATAACATTTTATTAGCAATCCAAATTTCTTTTTGTGAAAAAAAAAAACGTTTGAATTGATGTAAAATATTTATTTTGTTATAGAGAACCACAATAGGCCACAAAAATGTATGATTTACTATGAGTAAGAACTAATCGTATCAAACAGCTACCTTTGTAGAAGTATAAGTGGTCATTATTTCTGGTTTCTTTTCTCCAGATTCGCAGACTCTCGCATCATTGTAAAGGGTGCTTTGAAGAGCAACACTCTTGTTCATTCGTGGCACATACGATACTAATGTTGGGTAACTCGCAAAAGGGAAAGTAGAATATTAGTTTGTTGTGCTCTTTGGCTGGAGAAGTTTTGGCGGTATAGAAGATTTGTTTTTACGCATAGTTCTACTGAGAGTGATGTCCCGTTTGAGAAGCTCCTGACCCAACTTGTATGTTGTATGATGTAAAGAAATTGTCAGGAGTTATATTGTTATCCTTCAGAAGTGAGGATAATTGTAGCACAACTTTTATTCCCAAATTTTGTTCTCTAGGTTGCCCTTCTTGTTTGCCAGAGGTTGTGCATTCCACGCGTAACGAGTTTCATTGAAAATTTCCCTCCGTGTTTGCCAAGTCTTTGGCATGTGCTGCCAAAATGGACAATTGCCTCGGAAAAGCCCAATTATTCATTGATTGTTACATATAATTGAAGATTGCACATTATCGGAAGAAGAAGAAACACATGAGTATTCTACGTTCTAGTTTTAGAAAGTACCGTTTTGCCGTAGTTCAGAGAGCTGAGATTGCTCCCAGCTGTTCGTAGAACTTCGATAGTATATTCGTAGTTTGATAGTATTATACGACGAAATATTGTTATTGTAAACCTTATGAGAAGATAAAGTCTTCGATGACAATACAATCCTTCCATAGTTGATTTCTACGAATGTACCGAGTTATTATATGAAATCTCTAAAGAGATTTCAACATGAGAAATATCACGGGTCCAAATGGACCCGAAGACCTTATGTATAAAAAAAATTATAATTCCGTTCGTATTGAAAATAAATTAATGACATTTTATATACGCGTAGAAAACAGTCAAAAAATAATTGTCATGGAGTATCAGAACGATCGCACCATTTTCTTAAGCTGTACAAAAAGTTAAAATTGTGTTTGCGTCGAAATGGACCCGAGGACCACAGCAGGGTTAAAGAGATCATAAGGCAACTAGTACGAGAAACTCCATTCTGTAGCAATACTAGTTTCTTTTGATATTACTATGAAAACGCTCGAAAACTTGCGAGGTTTGGCATACAGAGGGTCCCACTAACTATAGGCCCCACCCATAACTTCTAAATGGTTCACGATATCGAAATGCAGTTTTCGCTTCTCCCCCCTGTAACACAGCTGTAAAGCGCGATTGAAACTTCTAATAATTACGTAACGCTTGCGACAACACTCCCTCCCCGAATTACAATAAGTAAAAATCAATTTTAAAACACAAACGAGTTGTATTAATTGTATTTGTGTTATAGATTAAAAATTATAATTTTTAAAGAGAAAATCAGTTGTTGGCACGGACTGCACATTACAATAAGATTGGGGACAATTTTTGAATGAAAGAAAGTTCGTACGCGAGAAAATTTAAGGCAAGCCGTGCACATGCCGTCGTGAATAACGCATAGGCTCCGAGCTCACTGTGTCAACAGACCTGCGTTCTAGAATATTTCATAGATCAGTTACGAACATTTTCTTCGTAATATAAAAGATTCATTTATTGAAAAATATTTTCATTGTTGTAACAATTTATAAGGACATAACTTCTTTAATTTATTACGTTTTAAATTTAATTCGTTAATATGTTAAAGTGTTAGTACAAGACTGAATAAAAGGAATTATTTAAGGAAATATTGAAAGTTTTAAAAATAAATATCAGCATTACGTAACACTCAAGCATGACCCTCCTACCCCTAAGTAACACAGAGTAACGTTGTCTCAAACCTCCCCCCTCTTTAGCGTTACGTAATTTACGGACGAGCAGTGGTGTCAAGGTATTCTACTGGTGGCAGTGGCACGCTTCGTGGCACCTTAGCTTGCCACGAGCTTCTCTGCGCAACTAGTAAACGGAAAGGAAAGTATTAGCAGTAACCCCGCCGTTTTACAATAGTGATGGCGTTGTCTGTTGTGGCGAGGTGACGAACTGCGTGGGGAGCCGAATTCGTCGTGACACTCGTGCTGCGGACTCCCGCTTGTGGCATCGACCTCGACAACACTGCCTTACACGCAACACTGACCGTGCTGGATACTCGGATTGACTTGAGATTTTACCAGCTTGTTCAGCCCCTTTCAAAACCCCATACATAAAAATTTTTACATGCTATGAAGCATTCAAGTAGTGGTTTAGCGATAATTAGTATTGGGAACTTTCTTGACCATAGCGACCGTAGAAGGGCGGAAATCGCTGCTCGCTGCTGGTTCTGCGGACGTTGCTCATACACCGCGCCTGCAATATCGGCCTGTTGGCAAGGTCTCAGTTACTTGCAGGGCAGGCGGGGTGACAAAAACCGGTGTTTACTTTGCAGGTTCAGATGGAACGAACGCGCTTGGTAATCTGACACCGGCTGATAGACGCCGCGTAACTTTCCTAGCGCTGTCGAAGCAACGGCTCGGCCGCTGCGGGAAGCGCGAAGGTCACGAAAGGTCCTGATACAAAATGCCTATAAAACGCTATTTATAATATTCCGTAGCACTTCAAAATTTGCATGTATAGGTTTTGCATGGTGTTCTATCAGCTGGTGAAATTTCATGTCAATCCGAGTATCCAACACGGTGAGTGTTGCGTGTTAGAGCTCGTGCCGGGGGCCAGGGCGGAGCCTGGGGCAACGCTGGCGCGGCGCGGCGCGCGGACGCACCTTGGGGGCGGAGAGCCAGGCGTTGGGCAGCAGCAGCTGCGCGCTGTGCACCTGCGCGAGCGCGAGCGACGCGCACGCCGCCGCCGGCAGCAGCGCGTTCACGTGCGCGACGAGCGCGCGCCCGGCCGCGCGCACCGCCTCGTCCGACGCGCGCAGCGGCAGCTCGCGCACGCACACGCAGTACTCGGACGCCACGCCCGCCTGCGGGCACGCGCGCGCCGGCACCGCGCGGAACAGCGACGAGCCCAGCTGGCCGAAGCGCGCCACGCGCGACGCCGCCTGCAGGTTGTCCAGCGCCACGTCCGCCAGCAGCTCGTACACGTCGTACCTGCGCACCACACACGCACACGCACACTTAGCGGCTTTTTTCTACTCCCATTATATCATTCTGTCATTTTTTAAAATTATTTTTAGGGTGGCATCAACTACTAGGTCTTTAGCGACCACTATTGGATTTAAAGTTGTGGTATGAGGATGAAACGACAGGGTGATGATAAGGGGTGAAAGGACGAACACATACAACGATGCCCGAGGCGGGACTCGAACCCGCGATCCCTCGGTCAGAGACCACTACGGTACTATTGCTTCAGCGATCTCGGCCACGCGACCGAGAATTCTGACATTCGATGGTTGCAACCCGTTCCATAATGATAGCCATTACGATACAGATTTCATTATGATACAGGTTCTTGACCAATCACAGAGAAGCTTACAAACCAAGTATGGGCACTTCATTAATCATTGAGAAACTTTTTAGTAAACGTTTTGTTCGAATGTGTATATTAAAATTTATTTAATATTAAATTATACTTCTCAGTTTTAATTTCTTTTATTAGCAGTACTTTGGTACGTGAAATTTTATTTAAAACAAATTGGATCGTTATTTCTCTTTGATCCTATTTTACTAGGGTAGTTATTAGAGTGAACATTTATCTAACGTTAAGATTTGAATGTAAGTCAATTTGTGTTATATGTTGCTGCCGTGTAACTGTCCTTATAAACGGCCAATTTTAATTAGTTTAAAATGTTTAGTAAATGGTGGTTCATTCTGGTGGTGTTGACATTTCCAGAAATAAGAGAAAATACAAAAATAGTGACATCGGAATATGATTGCCGCAACTTCTGTACTCTCTCGCAGGCGGCCTCGTAAAACAAAGACACCTGCGGGGTTAGGCTAGATAGGTATCCGCTAAGTGGCCTTGGCTGAATCCTGCATGTCGAAAGCGACGAAACGATTCAATGGAGAAGTTTAACAAATAAAAGTTATCATAAGTCGCAGAAAAAGTACCGTACGAAACTCGATGTAATGGGTATCAATACACTCGTGTGAAGTTTACGATACTTGCTCGTTCCTCGCTCATATCGTAATATCACACTCGTGTATAAATACCCAACATTACATCAACGTTTCATAATGTACTATTTCCTTTTAGCATTCACCACTAGCAGAATTCTTACCACCCAGACAGCAGTATTTGCACCAGGGACCGAAAAGGTATTGAATACCGGTAAAAATACCGGTAAAATACCGGTATTTTTTCATACCGGTATAAAATACCTTTATTATTTTATACCGGTAAAATACCTTTATAGGACGTCTATATCGGTAAGGACGTCCATAAAGTTTATACCGGTATTTTCGAAGGAAATAGTGTCGCGTTCGCGGCCCCACACGCGCGTTCGCTCCCCCAAACGCGGGTTCGCTCCCTCAAAGGCGCCTTCGCGTCCCCACACGCGCGTTCGCTCGCCAAACGCGCTTTCGCTCCCCCAAACGCGTGTACGCGTCTCCACACGTGCGTTCTCTCCACTACACACGCCTTCGCATCCCCACACGCGCGTTCGCGTCCCCACACGCGCGTTCGCTCACCAAACACGCGTTCGCTCACCAAACGCGCGTTCGCTCCTCAAACGCACGTTCGCGCCCCAAACGCGCGTTAGCTCCCCAAACGCGCGTTCACTCCCCACACGCGCCTTCGCGTCCCCACGCGCGTTCGCGGCCTCACACGCGCGTTTGCTATCCAAACGCGCGTTCCCTCCCCCACACGCGCGTTCGCTCCCCAAACGCGCGTTCGCACCCCCAAACGCGCCATTGCGTCCCTACACTCGCGTTCGCGGCCCCACACGCGGGATCGCGGGCCCTGACGCGCGTCTGCTCCCCAAACGCGCGTTCACTCCCCCAAACGCGCGTTCGCGTGTGCACACGCGCGTTCGCTCTCCCAAACACGCCTTCGCGTCCCCAGACTATTATAATAATTCTTTCTCAACCAACAACAGAACTCGACCTAGGTAGAATGTCTGGTGACGAAAATACGCCAACGTTGAGACTCGAACCCTAGGACCCCCGGTCAGAAGCTCTGCGGAGTCCATAATTGTTACTCTGAGCCATCTCAGCGTAAAAAAATCAGAATGTTTCCCCTCCGAAACCTGTATGATTATACTGAAATACCGGTATTTTCTCATGAAAATACCGGTATTTTCGCGAGAAAATACCGGTATTTTCGTGAGAAAATACCGGTAAATACCTCTAAGTAGAGGTATTTTACCGGTATAGACGTCGAATAAAGGTAAAATACCTCTAAAAATACCGGTATTTGACGTCTTATACCGGTATTTTTAAGGTATTTTGAATAAAGGTATAATAGAGGTAAAGGTATTTCTATACCGGTATAAATACCTTTACCGCTATTATTTCGGTATTCAGTCCCTGATTGCACCTGGTTGTTCTCAATCGCCCCTCTCCACGCTTTTGCTCCTAGCTCAGCATTTCTTTCGTCCCGTCTACATCCCGCCCTACGTCTCCGCCCTACAGCCCAGGTGGATGGGATTTGCACTTAACAGAAGCGTCATCTTGTTTAGGTCAGTGTGTGTGTGTGTGTGTGGGGGGGAACACAACTTTAGTACTTTTTGATAATAAATATTTTTTTTATTTCGGCTTATTAGTACGGATCATATTATTAATGAAACAATTATATCTTTCAAACACGCTGGAGCATCAATACTTGATCTAACTGAATAAGAAAAAAAATATCGCGAAACAATAAACGCGCAAAATGTAATTTTAATATGCTTAATCAAAAGTTTTGTAAACAGCTTATCTTATATATTATTTCTCAAAGGGCTGTTTGGTCTTTTCAATAAATTGGGCGACATACGAAACCGATCTGTATAAAGAAGCAATGGATTGAAAAATCGTGTTTCGTTTCACCTGCACATGGGACATTCGTATTGAAAAAGGGCGTTAAAATACCTAAATATTAAAAAAAGTAGTAATTCGGGATCTGTAATATCTGATTGCCGCGCGATCTATCGGAAGAAAATTACACTCGGACGGTGGCGGGAAATGCAATCTCAAGCATTTCTGTTTGTTTCAATTTAGTGTAGGTTGTGTAAGCACGTGATGGTGATTTTCTACATTAAATAGAAATCTTGAAATATGAGAGGTTAGTGATCTTAGTGAGGTTAGGTCGTTTATAATGCTGGAATACAAAAAAAGAATTTAAGCAGAAAACAGTTTGGTTATTTGACTAACCGTGCGATTTAATCGCACGGGTTCTCACTAGTTTTATATTAATTACAATATTACGAATTCGTCAAAACAATAATTAATTTGTTTTCGTCCCGGAAACGTCATGATTGCAGTAATGCAGTAAAGAAGTGAAGGAATTCGAAAAAATGGCATTTATTTATAGTGAGCCAGAGCTAAGGAATTGTGATAAATAAAGAGGATTTTTTTAAAGTTACAAACATTCACATCAACATTAAGTTTTAAAAGAAAATCCAAAGAAACAATATTGTCCAACAACAATCGAACACAGTACGGCTAAAGTTCATGATTATTACAACCAAAAGTAAACGAGAAAACTAAATAACATCCCACAGTAATTGACGAACGTAATGTATATGATACAAATCATCCTGACGGTACCGCTCATGGCGGCACAGCCATAATAATCAAGAAAAGCATCAAACACAAGATTTGAAGCAAATGATTGAAGAAAAAAAAGTGAAATATAAAAAATGGCTAAGCTCAGGAGACCCCAGAGATAGAACAGCATATAGTAATATCAATAGAAAGGTTAAAAGATCAGTAACGAAAGCTAAGGCACAGGCTTGGGATACAAAATTCTCTGAAGTAAATAAGTTAATGGGAAGCAATAGGTCTAGAGGAGCATGGAAAACAATAAAAGAACTAAAAACTGATGTGTCATATAAATCTAGAATGTCACCAATTAATATTAAACAGTGGGAGGTATATTTTCAAGACCTTCTGAGGGAAATAGAGCAGAATACAAATACATCAGCTATAATGCAGATAATGTATTAATACATGAAGCTATACCAAGAACAACTTTAAAAGAATTAAAAAACGCTCTGAGGGGGAAGAAAATAATAGATCTCCAGGCCCAGGAGGGATACCGGTTGAACTGTTAAAACACTCTCCTGACCAAATGAAGGAAATTATTGTAAAGTTATTTAATAAATGTCTCATAGATGAAGAAGAAATTCCTCATGAATGGAAAAAAGCTGAAATTATACCACTTTATAAAAAAGGCAATAAAGGAAAATGTGAAAATTATAGAGGCATTAGTGTTACCAGTTCAATTAGTAGACTGTACGAGGGAATAATTAAAGGAAGAATTGAGTCAGAGATAGAAAATCTGGAAGAACAAAGTGGTTTTACGACTGGTCGTTCATGTGTAGATAACATTTTCTGCATTCAACAAATTTTAGAAAAAAAGAAAGCCTGTGGAAGAGTTTCTCATCTATTGTTTGTTGACCTTCAAAAAGCATATGACAGCATTCCCATTAGCAAACTTTTTAAAATTTTAGAACAAAAATGTAATTTTAAATTAGTTAACACCATTAAGAAAATGTACAAAGAGAGTAAAGGTGTTGTGAAAGTAAACGGACAAGTATCAGATGATATAATAATTTCTAAAGGATTGAGACAGGGGTGCTGTATGTCCCCAACTCTTTTTAACATGTTCATTGCCGAAGCTTTGAGAGAATGGAGGAGGAAATGCAGTGTAATGGGAATGCAAATTGGAGAATCAACACTGGATGTTCTACTCTTCGCAGATTATCTAGTCATAATGGCTGAGGATGAGCAAGATATGAACTATATGTTTAGAAAATTAAAACAGGAATTTGATCTCTGGGGATTGCAAATAAATGTGTCCAAAACAAAGTTACAGGAGAACATGGAAAAGATCTGTGTATTGGAAATGATAAAATACAATTATGTGATGATTTTAAATATTTAGGCTTTACAGTTTCAAAAGAGGGCACAAGCAACAAAGATATTAATAATAAGATAAATCAAGGGAAACGAGTCATAAATATGCTAAATTCAATTCTGTGGAACTCCCAGTTATCAAAGAAAACAAAGAAAAATATATACAGTACCATAATAGAGAGCATTGTTACATATGGCTCAGAAGTATGGGAACTAACCCAAATGAACATCAAGAGATTATTGACGATTCAAATGGACTTTCTGAGACGAAGTTGCAGAATATCTCGTTTACACCACGTACGTAATGATGAAATAAAGGATAAAATGGAAATTAAAAAGGATATAATAGATACTGTAGAACGAAAACAGCTTCAATGGTACGGACATCTGCTGAGAATGCCAGAAGAGAGGTGGCCCAAACAAGTATATAAATGGATACCACCGTATAGAAGACGGAAGGGCAGACCATCAACCCCACGGAAACAAGGAATACTGACTGCGATGGCGACAAGAAATTTGACAGACGAAGATGTAATGGCTGGAAAAGAGGAACCGAGAAACATCGCCAGATGTAAACCACTCGGAGATATAATATATCAAACACAGTGAACGACCTCCCTTTCAAGAACACTAAATTCAGGCAACGTCTGTTATGGTAATATAACAGTGACAGCTACTTATAGCCCACCAAAATACAAAATCAACAAAACAGAATACGAAAATTTCTTCAATACATTGGGGAAAAGATTTTTGGTTGGGGGCGACTTTAACGCAAAGGACCCGCTGTGGGTATCGAGATTAACAACTTTCAAGGGAAAACAACTGTACGAAACTACTATTTCAATGCGCATGAATACCCTATCGAGGACAACCAACGTACTTGCCAACAGATATAAGCAAGAAACCAGACACCATCGACTTTTTATAATAAAAGGACTGGCTAGAAATTACACAAAAATTGAACAATTTGATGACCTGATGTCAGATCATTCTGCTATATTATTAACGTTCAACTGCCATACAATTGATGAAATTAAATCAGCAACGTTAAGTAATAAAATAACTAAATGGAACAGTTTTCAGGAGTGGATTGATAACAATACAACCGCAAAAATCAAACTCAAAACAGAGGAGGACATAGAAGCAGTGAAGTACCTAACTCAGTATATTCAGCAAGCTGCGTGGTTCTCTACACTAAGAGACCATGAAAAAAATCAAAATAAAACGTAGCCAAAATTAATCATGGAGCTACTAAAAGAGAAGCGCTACCTTAAAAAAGTATGGTAAAGAACACATCATTCTAACGATAAAATAAATTTAATCGAACAAACTAAAAGACGCAGAAATTAAATATTTTCTTCAAGAACTTGCGCCAACAAAAGCAGCTGTTTACACCTATTCAAGACGTTAAAGAGTATAAAGAATCCAGTGCAACACATACCTCCAATCTTAACACCAGACAAAACTTGAGATATATCACAAGAAGATAAAGCAAACGCATTTGCCGAATACGAGTACTTCCAAGAAGTATTTAAGCCAAATGCCTCGAATCAATCATCGGAAGAAGAAGAAATAACGGACTTTCTCGCATCCCCAATACAATTGTCACCTACAATAAAGCTGTTTACAAGGAAATCAAAGAAACTACCTCGTAACAAAGCACCCGGATACTATCTCATAACAACTGAGATCCTTCAAAACCTATCCAGAAAATCAATAACACTTATCTCATCAATATTTAATGCAATACTAGGAATGTCCTACTTTCCTCCTCACTGTAAAATAGCGCAAATAAAAATTTCCAAAACCTGATAAAGATCCACCTCATTTCACTTCCTACCGACCCATCAGCATGTAACCAATTCTCTCGAAAGTGCTTGAGAAATTCATCCTGAAACGAATACTACCAATCTTTAAAGAAAACGACCTGATTCCAGACCATCAATTTGAATTCCGACAACAACGTTCAACAATTGAACTATTTCACAGAATAGTAAACGTGATCAACGAAGACTTTGGAAATAGAAGATAATGCTCAGGGGTATTTCTAGATGTGACACATGCCTTTGACAAAATATGGCATCAAGGGCTGTTGTATAAAATCAAGAAAATATTTTCAACCCATGCCTTCAGCCTTATCAAATCTTATATAACAAAAGATTCTTCAAAGTAAAATATAAAACAGCCCTGTCCTCATTTCGGCCATTAGAAGCCCGAGTCCAGTGTGTTGGGACATATATTGTATCTCATATTCACTAATGATATACCAACTACAAACAATGTTGTAACAGCCATCTTTGCCGATAACACGGCAGTACTAGCATCCAGCGATTATAGCAAAGCAGCATCAGAAGCACTAGAAAACCACTTAAAGACAATAAACCAATGGCTTTCTCGTTGGCACATTAAAATCAGCGAACTAAAATCTAAACACGTGAACCTTCGCTCTAAGAAAAGGCGACTGTCCAGCAATAACAACTAAAGGTGCTTCCAACGCACATACTTTCTCGCACTGCTTCTATATGGTCCTAAATGCTATTCCACTACTCCATAAACCAGCAAAAGTGTATTCTACCAGAAAACGTTTTCCGCACCGAGACCCGAAATCAGATACTCAGTTAACGAACCGGCACGTATACCACTACAGCACACTAGCACTGTATGGGGCGAACACAGCCATCAAAAGAATCGAACCGAACTATAAAATGGTAAATACATGATAAAGAAACAATTGATACGATGCATACGCTTTACAAATCCAAGAACAGACGTGAAAAAATGTTAAAAGATAAAAATTCGAAAAAATATATACAGACACTTCCAGTTCATTTATCGTAATTATTGCAATATTTGTAATTCAAATGGCTTTACATGGTTCTCAATAAAGGTTTTAGAATACTCAATTATTTCCTGTGACAACCGAGAATTCTGACAAACAATATTCTCCGACCAGGACTCGAACCGGCGAAGCTTCCCTCGGAAAGGGCTGTACCAATACTGGCTGATTATCGACTACGACCACAATGGCTAGGCGTGACATTTACACTTAAAAAATAGTAATAGAGTATAGGTGTTCATTTCTCACATTAGAAACCAAAAAATACAGAGAATGTGAAAAAAATGTCCTTTAGGCGCTCAGGGAAGGTATCTGGGAACATCATCATTCATAACAGAAAAAAAGTTCAATTTAGAGATTAGAAAACTAAGATCTCTAAGAAAGTCTGTGCCATTCTATAGCACCACTAGTTTTTCTAAATTTAGCAACAGTGTTTTATCCACTTTTACGTTACCAAATCCCAGCTGTAAGAGTTCTTCTGGTGAAAATTCCCCGTTTTCCGCCGCACGATTTCATAACTTTCTCTTCTTACGAAGTATTCGTAAGGCGAGAAAGTAATAATAATTTCGGAACCGTTAGGGATATGTAAGTTGATCGCATGCGTTCGGGTTATATTGTATTTCATTTGAAAGTTGAAATACTCATAATTTTAATTAAATTGGTTCATACAGATGTACACTAGACAACGATTGATTTGACATGACATAGGTTTCAGAAATCGAGTAACAGAGTTGAACTAGTGGTGCAACAGAATGGCATAGACTTTCCCGAATTGGTTTCCTATTTCCTTGGGTCTTCGCCAGCTATTCGGAATTGCCACATTCTCTTTCTTGCCAGCTGCCATCTGTCGCCGAGAAAAGTACATTTTGTTGTCATTTTCTTAGTTTTTCTATTGGTAGAACGGAAATATTACCTAGTCCTAAATGGCAATTTTCTTTTAAAAATAATGTGCCTGTTTTAAAGAAAATTGGGTTTTAGCGCTACTAAAAATGCGAAATTTGAAGCTCATTTTCACAGAAAATTTTTGAGTTTTCAAAACACATTATTTGAAGTTATTTGAAGCACTTACACTCACACATATAATAATGTTTACAAATTGCTGGTAATGTGAATATTAAAGGTGTGAGAGATCTTTTAAAAAAATATATATGTGTAAGTTTTGAAAAAGAAATTCTTCAAAGTAAACTTCAAGACATATTAAATAGTGCCATTAGCACTATCCGATCGAAAGGTTTGAAGAAGTTTTTTTTAGCCATTTATGAGAAAATGGCGTTTGAGCGTTTCTGAAAATGCGGAATTTTGAGCTACTTTTCACAGAAAACGGTTGTTTTCGAGAAACTTTACTTGACATTATTTAAAACACATATACTCGTAAATATAATAATGTGAAAAATCCGCTGCTAATATTAACAACGTGAGAGATCAGTCCAAAAATTACATTTTTCCAATCTTTTGAAAAAACAAAAAATAGCGCAATATGGCGTTTTTGACATCTCATAAAATACATTAGGCACTATACCTCCCAAAAGTTTAAAGAAAAATTTGGAGCCGTTTTTGAAGAAAATCTTGTTTTGTAATCTTTTAAAATTGCACATATTGCACAAGTATAGCGTGAAAACTACTTAACTTTTCAAAATAATGTATATGACCTTAATGAGAGAACTCACTTTGAACAACAAATTTTATTTAAAAGAAAAACCTCTATCTTAAATTTTGTAGTTCCAGAAAGACGCCCAAAAAGTTTTAAACTTTTGCAATTTTCGAAAATGCAGAGTTATTCGTGAAAAGCGGACCTATGCCACTTTAATAAGTGTATTTTACTCTATTCTTACAAGAAATTTAAAGAAAAAGTTTGGAGCCGTTTTTGAGAAAATTTTGAAAATGTCGGGGGGCTTCATGTAATGTACCCCCAAATTTTACAGAATCTTTTTCAAAATGTGAAAGCTTCGACTAGAACCAGATCGATCGGCGAATATCCTTTTTTGAAGAAATCTTACGTATGGTTTAGGCGCTAGTAGTGTTCACAGACGGACGGACGGATGGACAGACAGACGAACGGACGGACAGACGGACGGACGTGTTCCTTTCAAATGGTTTTTCGGTATCAAGGACCTACAAAACAGGGTTTCTGGCTATACCACGTGTTAGGGGATTTTTTTTCTTAATTTAGCAACTGATTTTTTCCACTTTTTTGTTATCACGGCCCGGCAATGAATTTTTTTCCGCCGAAAATTGGCCATTTTTTTCGCGCAGCATTACATAACTTTCCCTATACTACGTATATCACTCCGTGTACACGTACGTATACGGGAAAGTAAAAACTGCCAATGGCTAATCGGTAAACACTCCCAACTATCATTGTCAAACGAAATACATAAATAGAAATGTATTCTACAACCCATATGGACCTATGGTATTCAACTTTGGGGATCAGCCAATGTCTCCAACATCGAAATTGGGCAGAGATTCCAGTGAAAATATCTTCGAGGGGTAACAAACTGCACCCTGGTAAGTCAGTAATGAAGTACTTCCATAACGACCTTCAAAGAAGAAATAACGCCCGCGAGACAGAAATACCACAAAAGACTGGACAATCATTCAAATCATCTCGCTATTAATCTATTAGACAATAGTGACGAAACAAGTACAGCGCCATAAACCGCTAGATATAATGTACCGATTTTTTAAATAGGAATGCTACTGTTTGAGTAACATTTCCACTTAATAAATAATAACAAATATTATTATTAAACCATTTGCCTAATTTTCTGTAGAAAAAATTTGCAATTTCAGTTTCACACAAAAATTAAAGCGTTAGCTCTGAGGAATATTACCAAGTAGTAATAACACGTGGTACAATCTAATTTGTAAACAAGTTCCCAGATTTACGACTGATTAGCATGTTCCGCACCACCGGTGAAGTGCCCGAACCCTGTGCAGCCGCCCTCACAACCGGCGACACCAGGCGCTTAGAAGAAAAATGGTGCGTTTCCCATTGCTGCTGGGGCATTTGTTTGCCCGTGCTACCGCTCTAAGTTAGTGCTGTGTCACTCCGTATTAAATCAACACAGTTTTAATTAAAATTTTACCTCACCATTTGAGATTCAGATGAAATTTGACACATAGGTAGTGATGAATGAAGAATAAGAAAACTACAAATTTTGAGTAAAATATTTCCACCCGTTTGTAAATACAGCCATGTAAAATTTTACAAAATTGGGTTCCCGGAAATTGTTCAACTGATGTAGAACCTCACCAAATTAAGATAGAGAGCTGAAACAGGTGTCATTTTGCATCTTTCTTTACGGCCTTTTATATTATATACAACACAATAGGCGTTGTGTTCAAAACGTTTTTCCAATTGGAATTTAAAAGTTTGATTTTGAGTTTTTTCTAATTGCTCATCTTCAAAAAAATTGAAAAAATTCTAAAATAATCCTTATATGTTTCCAAATAGATGGTGCAAGTTTAAAAATGGGACTGCAATGGGTTCATATGGCAATCTTTACTTAAAATGCACAATATTTATTTACTCTAGATTTTACTGATTTAAAATGCATTTTATTTCAAATTATCAGTTCTAATATATACAAATTAATAATTTAGTGTTTTTTGTTGGCGAGTGTGTTGTGTTTTATTGTTATTATTATTATTGTTATTATTATTGTTATTAGACCGCAGAACGTCATGCAATTGCATATTTTTACTGAGTAGTGCATATCGAAAGGAAATGTATATAACCTTACCTATCACCAAAAATAAAACAAATCAAGGTCACCTTTCAGTTGACGAACCAGATACGTGGAACCTAAACATTTAAGCGAAATGATACGTTGAAGAAAGAACACGAACTTTGAGCGCGTCAGCTGGTTCATTTACCATCATGCAAAGGGTTAATGATGCCCAAAATTTTGCAAAATGCCATTAATGAAAAAGCACAGTGAGTGACATAATCTCATGGTACATCATTGAATAGGCGATTGAACTGCAACCCGGAGAAGAACGTCCGAAGACTTTCTGATCGGGAAGAGAATCTTGTGAAAATTATAAAGAAGGACCCTCGTATTAATGCACCAAAAGTTACTCCACACAGTTATAAATTGGCATTGGCAAGAAAGTAAATCTCGAAACCGTGCGAAGGGTACTAAGAAGGTTCAATTTCCATACCCGCGTTGTCAGAAAAAAGCCACTTGTAAGTTGAAAGAGAAATACCCGAAAGGATCTGACTTCGATCCACTTCTCCACAAAAACCTGGAATATATGCATTAAAATATACCGCATACATTAAAATACGTACACATGCAAAATAAAAATAGGGTATATTTGTTTTATTTTTGATGATAGGTAAAGTTATATACATTTCCTTTCGATATGCAGAGTCAGTAAAAATATGCAATTGCATGAAGCTCCGCGGTCTAATAATAATAATAATAATAATAATAATAATAATAATAATTTTCCATCTAGGGAGTACTCCATCTAGGGAGTTTCTCCATCTAGGGAGTGCTCCATCTAGGGAGTACTCCATCTAGGAAGTACTCCATCTAGGGAGTACTCCATCTAGGGAGTACTCCATCTAGGGAGTACATGACCTTGACGTTGGTGATGGAGATTCAGTACCCCTGTGACCCTGAGAGCTATGCCAGCGGTAGCGTAGCTACTGGTAGGGTCTCCCAAGCCGGACAAGTCGAAGGAGAGGGATCAGACAAAGAAGTACTCCGGAAGAGGACCTCGACGCCAAGAAGAGGACCAAAGGAGGAAACTCCAGAAGAGGACCACGCTAAGAAGATCTTCAGCTGCAGAGATGGTGGAGAGGCCATGAGGCAGACAGGGCTCTAAAGGCGGGAGGGGAGCCAGCCTGTCTAGGGGAGGATACCCCGAATAAGAAACAACAAAACTGGAATCGTCAGTTCCCCGTGTTAGGAGCGGTACTCCGACAGCGTCTGTTTCCCATGTTAGGGGCGGCTGTAGAAATGCTGGCACTAGCTCTAAAATGCAACAGCCCAATATGAGTAGACGAATATTGAGAAATAGAGTCGCGGGCGATCGGCCTTTGCAGGACCGCGCAGAAGGTTCTGACACCGGGCCTTCTGTGTCAAATGTGTTACCTGTGTCAGTGGATAGCGGTGGACCTGGTACAGATGATGCCAGGCGCGGCGCCCCGCCACTCATGGCGACCGCAGAGAATACAGCTCCATCTGTCTCAAGACAAAGTGGCTTGAGGACAGTGCCATTTGCAACGTCCTCCGCCGCTTCAAGTCAGTGTGGCTAACGCATGAAAGGGTCGAAAGAGATGAATATCTCTGTAATGCGTGCGTATTATCGAAGTACAAGAGTGGAAGCTGAAAGTGAAGGATACAAAGCAAGGATGCACGTCGAGTGGAAGAAAATGTATCCCAGCAGCACCCTGGATGTGCAACGAATATGTAGTCAATTGAATTCTATTCGAAGAAGAAATGCATTGTCATCTGTTGAACTGGAGCTGATAAAACAGCAAGTGAGCATGGAAATACAGGGGAATGTGACACAGCAAACTGAAGCCCAGGCTGAGGAACAGGAGGGAGATCACTCGGAGGGGGAACCTGAAGTTGAAATCCAGCAAGTAGCACCAGGACATGATGAGGAAGCTTTCGCCAGTAATCTGAGAGAAAATTATCAGAAGTATAATATTCTGTATCAAGGTACACCCCTTGATCTTCGACCGCGTATACCAAAAATCACTGGTCATAAGTTTTACGATGCTTGTAGAGTAATGAATACCATCTTAGAAGACCTAACCCTCACACCCAATTCTCTGGAAGAACTAGCTGGAGAAGTGCATAGTTCTTCCTTAGCCGTTTGTATGAGTATGGGGAGAGTTATCGAAAATAACAACAAAATGTCGGTAACTGCTTCCGCATCAAAATCTGGCAAAATGCCATTATGGAAGAAACGAATCCAGGACAAAATTAATAAGGCTAGAAGAGACATTGGTCATTTAACACAGTATTTTGCAAAGAAGGGAGACATTCCCAAGAAAGTGAAAACGGGAATTAAGACAATAGTTAGGAGGCTGAAAGTTAAAATGAAATCCAAAAACCTAGATCAAAAGTTGAAAGAAGAAGTCTTAAACAGAGAATTGCGGCTCTAGGAGCGGGGATTAGACGGTACAGCGAAGCATAAAAAAAACGCCAACAGGAATCAATGTTTGCAGCCAATCAGAAGAAATTCTACAGACAACTTGAAGCTGGCGATGGGGAAGAACTAAAAGGTCAACCTCCGAGTGAGAATGATATGGTTCAATTCTGGTCCGAAATATGGGCAGTACCTCGCCAACACAATGAACAAGCATATTGGCTTCATAATGAAATCGAAGCGTGCCGTAATGCCGTAAATGAAATGCCAACAGTAACGATTACCGAAGACGATGTGACAGCAGTCACCAAGAAGACACAGAATTGCAAAGCGCCTGGTCTAGATGGAATTCATAATGTTTGGTGGAAATACTTTACGGCTCTCCATCACACATAGCTAGATTTTTTAACGATGCCTTGAAATATCCATCCAATTTCCCTAAATATATTTGTTGATGGGTAAAACATTTATGATGGCCAAACCAGGAGACAGTCTTCAACCCAAGAACTATCGGCCAATTACATGCTTGTCAACATTATAAAACTTTTGACTGCTCTTATATCTTCTAAAATTAATGAACATCTTGTAGACCAAAATCTTTTACTTCCTGAACAAAATGGCTGTAGAAAGGGCACTAGAGGATGTAAGAACTATTGGTTATAGATAGTGTGGTTACACAACAAGTCCGCAAAAGACTTCATGATATATCTGTGGGTTGGGTGGACTATAAAAAGGCATTTGATTCTGTGCTTCATTCATGGCTTCTGCGTATCCTTGATATCTATAAGATTAACCCAGCAATAATAAATTTTCTTTCTGTTTGAATGTCTGAATGGAAGACTTCTTCACATGTTAGGCAAGGTCGTTACTCCTAAGTGACCAGGGAAATTAGGATTCGGCGAGGTATGTTTCAGGGTGACAGCTTAAGCCCTCTTTGGTTCTGTATCTCTCTAATTCCGCTGAGTAGAATGATGAGAGAAACTGGATATGGATACTGTATAAAGAGAAACCCAGAAGTTCGCATATCACATGTTTTATATTGATGATCTTAAGCAATATGCATCTAATAAAGATCAGCTACAGAGTCAAATGATGATTGTACAAACCTTCAGCAAAGATATCTGTATGGAATTTGGTTTGGAGAAATGTGCGACGTTACATGTAAAACGTGGAAAAGTCCAAAATCAGGAAGAAGAATTACAACTCTCCAGGGACACTATCATTCAAAACCTTGGAAACGAAGACTCTTACAAATATCTAGAGATGTTGCAACTATTGGAAATATCTGACTCAAATGCCAGAAATAGGATACAGAAGAAAGTGGTAGCAAGAGTTAATAAGATGTGTGAGACGAATAGAAATAAAATTTCTGCAATCAATGCATGGGCTGTCCCTGTAGCTACTTACACCTTTGGAGTGATAAAATGGACAGATACCTCTCTCCAAGCCTTTGACAGAAAACTGAGAACGATACTCCCAAGCATCGACTTCACCATCCTCATAGTTCGACACAGAGGTTATATCTATCTCGAAACGATGCAGGCAGAGGATTGCTTAATTTACACTGTATCGTCAGCAAGAAGAAAAACTCCGTCATTATTTTCGTTCAATGGACACCTCAATCCATAATGCAATTTGCACCCAAGATAAAAATATCAGTCCATTAAGTTTAGCTCAAGAGAACAGAGAGTTCCTTCACTTGACAAGGGATGATTGAATTGATATCTGGAAGACGAGGGAACTGCATGGCCGATTTAGAGCAACGTTAACATCTGATGAAATTGATCTGAGGTGGTCCACAGAAAGGCTGCGAACAGCGGGAATCTATGGCGAAACTGAGGGTTTCCTCTTCTCCATTCAAGACCAGGTGATAAAGACCAGAACTTATAAAAAATATATCTTGGGCCAACAGACTGATAGCAAATGCCGATTGTGCGAAAGTACCAATGAGTCTATCCAGCATATATGCAGTGGTTGCCCATTCTTGGCTCAGACTGAATACTTGAAACGGCATAATAATGTAGAGAAAGTAGTTCACCAAGCGCTTGCAAAGAAATATCATCTAGATGAACGGGAACAGCCTTATTATAAATGTAAGCTTGAGCAAGTCATCAGCAACCATTAGGCACGAATTTTGTGGGACACGACAATTATAACTGACAGGACGGTTGAAGCAAACAGACCTGGCATTGTTCTGTTTGTGCAAAAACAGCAATGATTGTCGATGAAGCAGTTCCTTCGGATGAAAAATTAATATCCACATTAGCAGAGAAAGAAATATCAACCACTGGCTGTCGAATTAAAGGATATGTACAGACTGCGAAGAGTAGAGATAGTTCCTGTGGTAGTGTCCGTAAATGGTGTAGTCACAAAAAACTGGCAGAAAGCTAGAGAAATTTTGCAACTGCAAGAAAAACATCTGAGAACTATGCAGAAAGCGGCTTTACTTGGTACGGCGAACATTGTCAGAAAATTTTTGAGCCTTAATTGAGAGAATTAACAATAGAAGTTAATGCATAACTAGAAGATTGTGAAATAATGTGCATGATTTAAAATTGAGAATAACCCTTAAGTGTTTGTTCTGTATACTTTATTTTCTTTGTATCTCCACAAACGTTGTGCAGACAAAATTTGTCTTGGGCAGGTAAACCCCGACATTTTTTTTATTTAAAAAAAGAAAAATTATAAAGTTATAATAACAATAATAATAATTATTATTATGACAGATGACAGAAGTTATAATAACAGTAACCGAAGAAAGGGAAACAGAGGAATTTTTAGCAAGAAGCATTGCAAAGAAAACTATGCAAGACATGGAGAATGACAGAGACACTGAACTTCTGATGCTACTTAACATGAAATGTGAGACACAAAAAATGTTAAAGAAATCGTGGGGAGAGAAACCACTCCACGGACAATATTTGAAATGGAATGGGCAGAGTTCAGATCAATAAAGATCAATCAATTATGTGGCTTAAAAGAATGAAGCCAGAATCGGAAGCACTTGTAATAGCTGCCCAAGATCAGGCGTTGAGAACACGACATTAAGATAAAGCGGTTCTCAAAATTTCCCAAGATTATAAATGCCGCATTTGCCAGGAACACGTAGAAACCATTGATCATATTGTCTCAGCTTGTCCAATTCTAGAAAAGACCGAATACTTGAAAAGACACGACAGGGTGTGAAGCTACCTCCACTGGCAGATCTGTACCGCCCTCGAAGTTCCAAACACATGCCCCAAGTGGTACGAACACTCACCGAAACCGGTGACGTCTGTTGGATTGTGTACAATATTGTATGATCAACAAATTCAAACTGATCGCACGATAGCGGCAAACAAACCGGATATAGTTATCCGGGATTTGGAGAACAAATCGTGTTTGCTGGTCGATGGGTTGTACCATGCGATCAAAACGTCCTTACAAAGGAGGCAGAGAAACGTCTTGAATACAAGGGTTTGGAAATCGAGATCAGCCGAATGTGGGGCGTAAAAACACAGGTCATCCCGATAGTTATCGGAGCTCTGGGATTTGTTCTGCAAAATTTGAGTAAGAACTTGTCTAAACTCCCAGGTAATTCAAAAGACTGGAAGTGCAAGAAATTGCTTTATTTGGAACAGCCCACATTTTGCGCAAAGTATTGTAGAGGCACCGACAGTCACTGGATCTGCTCTTAAGGTAGCTGGTTGCAACCTGGAGTAGATTTTATATTCAGCCGACTCATAATATTTTTAGATGTGATGTAGTGGAATAATAATGATAATGATAATAATTATAACGATAAAACACAACACACCCGCCAACAAAAAACACTAAATTAATAATTTGTGTATATTAGGTCTTATAATATGAAATAAAATGCATTTTAAATCAGTGAAATCTAGTTTAAGTAAATATTGTGCATTTTAAGTAAAGATTACCACATGAACCCATTGCAGTCCCATTTTTAAACTTGCACCATCTGTTTGGAAATATACAAGGATTATTTTAGAATTTTTTCAATTTTTTTGAAGATGAGCAATTAGAAAAAACTCAAAATCAAACTTTTAAATTCCAATTGGAAAAACGTTTTGAACACAACGCCTATTGTGTTGTATATAATATAAAAGGCCGTAAAGAAAGATGCAAAATGACACCTATTTCAGCTCTCTATCTTAATTTGGTGAGGTTCTACATCAGTTGAACAATTTCCGGGAACCCAATTTTGTAAAATTTTACTTGGCTGTATTTCACAAACGGGTGGAAATATTTTACTCAAAATGTGTAGTTTTCTTATTCTTCATTCATTCTACCTATGTGTCAAATTTCATCTGAATCTGAGATGGTGATGTAAAATGGACTGTGTTAATTTAATATGGAATGACCCTACTTTGTTTCTGTACTTGGTTCACTTATGTAACTTGTATATGTAACTTACGCTCTGGCTCACATACTTTTATTTCTAGGTTTGTATTATATGTCACCCTTATTGTATATGTTGCATTCATTCTTGTATTTGATTTTGTTGAATACAAAATACTGATTACATTTCCCTATCAATATATTCGACGAGGGATTCTTCAATTTGGAGAAATTCCTACTAATGGTTTAGACGCTAGTAGTGTTCACAGACGGACGGACGGACGGACGGACGGACGGACGGACTGACGGACGGACAGACATGTGTTTTGCTTTCAATTGTTTTTTCGGTATCAAGGACACACAAAACAGGGATTCAGGCTACACTACGTGTTAGGGGATGTTTTTTCTTAATTTAGCAACTCGATTTATCGACTTTTTCTTTATCACGGCCCGGCAATGAATTTTTTTCTCACGTACTCGCTAACGTATATACGTATGTAAACACACAAATATGAACTAGTAAATCATAGAATCATTTTTACTTTTCCGTATACGAACGTATACACGGAGTAGTATAGGGAAAGTTATGTAATGCTGAGCGAAAAAACGGCGAATTTTCGGCGGAAAAAAGTTCATGCCGGGCCCTGATAACTTAAGTGGATAAAGCCAGTAGCTAAATTAAGAAAAAATCCTCTAACACGTGGTTTAGCCAGAATCCGTTTTGAAAGTCCTTATACGGAAACACCAATTGAAAGCAGTAAGTCCGTGCGCCCGTCCGCCCGCCCGCCCGTCCACCCGTCATCCGCCCGTCCGTCGGTCCGTCTGCCCATCCGTCTGCCCGTCCGTCCGCCCGCCCGCCCATCCGCCGCCCGTCTGCCCACCCGTCCTTTCGCCCGTCCGTTCGCCCGTCCGTCCGCCCGTCCGTTCGCCCGTCCGTCCGCTCGTCCGTGGGCGCATCCGCCCGTCCTTCTGTCCTTCTGTCCGTCCGTCCGCCCGTCCGCCCGTCCGCCCGTCCGCCCGCCTGTCCGTCCGTCCGTCTGTCCGGTGTCTGCGAACAACACAAGCGCCTAAACCATAAGTACGATTACTTCCAAAATGAATATTCCCCGGTCAATCTGGTTCCACTCGAGTCGCCTCAGTTTTGTAAAACTTTCTTCAAAACTTGGGGGTACCTTACATGAATCCTCCGGACATTTTCAAAATTTTCTCAAAAAACGGCTCCAATATTTTTCTTCAAATTTCTTTTAAGAATACTATAGAATACACTTATTACGGTGGCATAGGTCCAATTTTGACGGATAACTCTGAGATTTCGAAAATTGCGACAGTTTGAATTTTTTTCGGCGTCTTCCTAGAACTGAAAAATTGAAGATTGAGATTTTTTCTTCAAATAAAATTTATTCTCCAAAGTGAGTTATTTCATTAAGGTCACGTACATTTAAAAAAACCTAGTAGTTTTCGCGCATTGCGTGCAATAAGTGGAATTTTAAATAATTACAAAAACAAGATTTTCTTCGTCTCCAAATATGTTCTTCAAACTTTAGCAGGGATAATACTAAATGTTCTCTATCAGATGACATAAACGTCACTTGGCTGTATACGTTGGCTTTTTAAAAAAATTACAAAAAAATTTTTGACTTGTCTCTCACTTCGTCAAAATGTATATTATAGATATATATTTATTATATCCTTTGTTGCTCAGTGTGTTTCTTTACACATAAGCTTCAAAATATAGTTTTTAAATTAAAAGGGGAGTGAAATCAGGGAAATTGATCGGGGAATATCTATTTTGTTGAAAATCCTGTCAACAATTTAGGTGGGAACTGTTCACATACGGCACGGACGGGCAGATGTGCATAGCATAGGGATTGCGCATTGTCAAAACAGGGAAAGGCAGGCGTGATCATGCCTAGAGGAGGAATTAAGAACGTCCTTTGCACGAGAAACTTCGTATCTCGCAGTTGACGCATCGATTCATAGCGTAACGAAATGCGCAGCGCTTACTTTCTCGCCAAACTACGAGTTGGGGGTGGCGAACATCTCTGACCAGCGGCGCGCCCGCGACTCGATGCTTCACAGGAGCCGAGAAACGAAACAACAAGCGTTCATGTGCTAGTTTTTTTTAACCATCTGCCACCGTGCAAACCATCTTGAAAGTAAAAGTAAAACAATCTACGTAAATGTAGCGCCCAGAATGCCATATAATTTAGAGTGAAGAGGGTCCTGGAAACCGTAGCTGCTGCGGGAGTATTTTCTTAAATGAATGCAAATATCAAAAACTTACCAGCTTATGAACGTGGCGTTGTTGCCGCGTAGGCCCTCCTCCAGGTACGGTCTGGCGGCGCGCAAGGCAGGTGGCAGGGAGATGGCCAGGTAAGGCATGCGCTCCTCGACGCGCCCCAGCACCGTGGCCCGGATGGCATCGAAGCGGTTCCCGTGGTCGCCCAAGATAATCACCACCGTGTTCTTCAGCACCCCCGACCTCCACAATCCTTCCAGCAGCGCGTGGAACGGCTCGTCTATCACCTGCACCTCGTTGATGGAGTTGTGGCTGAAACCCGTGAGGAAGCTGAAGGCGAAGTAACGCTTGTCTCTCATCTTCTCTAAAAACTCGCGAGTATAGTTGAAGAGGAACTCGAAGTGTGGCGTGTTTCCGTAGCACCGCTCGTCACTCGATCTGAAGTGTCTTATTTTGTCAATCGAAAGCCAAAAGGGACGCATGTAATAATCCACCGGTTTTTCCATAAACCCTTTGGCTAAATAATTAAAGGCCGTTAGTTCAGGTTGATCTTCCGCCATCATCGTCACGTAGCCGTTTTCGCTAAAATTTTTCCACACGACAGGCAGATCGTCGAAAAACCCGTTCGCTTTATTGTCCCCCCAATCCGCGACTTTGATGTTGGGCTTTTTCCTCGCCGCCATCCCCGTCAGCATGGTGAGCATGTTGGGATACGTGTTGTCCCCGACCTTCACCATGCCCGTGAACACGTGCGCGCCGAAGGTCTCCGTGAGCAGCGCGTGCGTGCGCGGCAGCTGCCGCACGAAGTTGAGGCGTGACATGCTGTCCACGCCGAAGACGAGCACGCTGGGGCGCAGCGGGTCGGCCGGGCGCACGCGCGCCGCCAGCGCCTCGGACAGCGGCTCCACCCACGCGTGCGCCGTCTCGTACACGAGCCGCCCGCTGTCGCGGCGCACGCACTCCACCTTCACGAAGGGCGCCGACAGGCGGTCGCGGTCGCGGAACACGCGCCGCACGCGGTAGCTGACGGTGTCGTCGGAGAACGGGTCGCGCCGGATGTCCGCGTACGTGCACTCCACGCCCGCCTCCTCCAGGCCCGCGTGGCGCACGCCCGAGTGGTTGAGGCGGATGTAGCCGTCGCCGTCCACGTAGGTGAGGTAGGGCTGCGGCTGGCCGCACTCCACGGGCGACCACAGGGTGAGGAACTTGCGCACGCGCTCGTCGAAGGGGTCGTAGAGCGGCAGCGTGCAGCCGTTGGCGGCGGGCGGCGGGGAGGCGTCCGTCAGCCGCTTCAGGTGCTCCACCTGCAGCTGGTAGAAGTGCATCTCCACGCTCTGCACGTACTGCTGGTAGAGGAAGGAGGGCGCGCTCAGCACCATCAGCACCAGCAGCAGCCACGCTCCCGAGCGCAGCATCTGGCGCCGCGTGGGCAGCTTCTTGGCGGCGGCGCGCACCAGCGCCAGCCCCCAGCACGACGCCAGGCGCCGCCCCAGCAGCCTCATGTTGGCGCCTGAAACACGGCCAACGCGCGCTGCGTTAAGCACACAACCAGCCCACCTATTACACGTTCACTTTACATTTGCAGACGGAGAGCTGCGATCTGCCGCCGACTGAATGAGTATCGCACGTCTGCAGTATATACTAATCGATTAGATCTGATATAGAGTGGAATATAGGCCCGCTCATTGCAGGGTACGATAGACTAGATTCAGACAAGACCATAACTATTGTAATAGATATGTGCAAAGTAGAAATTTTTTCGGTGTCTTTTATGAATAGCGTGTATTGTCGATAACAAAGTGTATTGTACTGCAGCTCTGCCCACAGGTCTTTCCAATGGTATTAATGGCTCCTTATCCTCACAGCAATAGTTCTCATTATTTATAATTAATTTATATTAACGCACTCTCGCATATCGAAGTGAATTTTATTTTTCCGCAAACTTCACAGAAAGTACAAAAACAAAACAAGCACTTTTTCCCGGACTGTCTCGACTGGCATCAGCATTGGTCGCTGTTGGACATCGGCACTATTCGTGTATTCTCGGATGTGGGTTCGAGCCCTCACTTTCAAAAGAACAGTAGTTCCTACGTTTGGATGAAATATTGATTTTCTCGGCTAAGTTTACATTTTTTGCTGTTGTAATTCCAAAGTCGCATCAACATCTAGGTCATTAGCGACCACTAATGAGTTTTAACGTTATGGTAACTCTGAAGATGAAATGATATGGTAATGATAGGGTGGGAAAGGACGAACAGAAATACAACCACGCTCGAGGCGGGACTCGAACCCGCGATCCTTGGCCCCGAGATCGCCTAGACACTACTGCCTTAGCGATCTCGGCCACCGGGGACCGACACGAAGACTTGAGTCGCATGAGCGTGACGGTATCAGCAGTTCTTCGATCATGCAACTTCCAGCGGCAAGACCAAGAAAGACGTGAAATACCGTGACATATTCCAATGTGAAGACGGGCCTCAAGAGGCAAAGTTAAAAAAATCGCACTATAAAATCTGCTCAGTCGTTTACAAATGTTAGAGATGCTATAGCGCGTCCGAGGTTAAGAATGAAGTAAGTCTTATGGGCTTTTCGGGTAACTAACCGTTCCCCTCATTTTTAAAATTTCAAAACTGTTTTAAATCCTCATTAACATAATTTTTCATAACAACAATTACATTAGTAAATAATACCTAGAATACATTATACATTTACACAAATCGTGATGAATATTTTTGGAATTTATTAATTTTTGCAGGAAGGGATACGTTCGGCTGTTGGATCAACCACAGCTGCGTTGCCACGTGCTACGGTTTCCTTATCATACAGTGCTCAGAAAGTACTCAGAAAGTTTTGGTTGTTCACCTGTTTGTTGGAGTTTTGTTTGTGTGATTTGTGAGACTTTGTTTGTGAGATTTTTGGTTTTAATCACGTCAAAGTTAAATGTAATTTCGTTTAATTTTCTTCATTTTGGTTTTTAGATTGTGGTAAATTTATTAATTTACAATTTTTAAAATTTAAGTTTTATTTCTTTGCAAAATTAATTTAGAAAGTATGATCCACTAACGCGCAAGGGTGGTAAAGTGCTCTATAGTGGAGAAAAATAAAAGGTTATTTTTGTTCGTAACTATTTAACTATAATTATATTTTCGAACGGATTCGCACGCTGTGCCTACGGGGAGATGATCTGATGAAAACGAACTATTATGTTGACACTGCATGTGGCACGAAAAATGTAACGTGGGAGTCTTAAGTGAATATGAAAGCGCTGTTTAATTAAAACATAAAGCATGCATTAAATCACTTTCCCCTTATTTTCAATTCTATAATACTTTTATATGCATGGATTAGTGAGAGACAGTTCTTAAGCAACAATTTTGAATTGACCTTACGATTCTGATCAACCCTGTTCCCATTTTTTAGCCACATCGCCGTACAATACCCCACTGACTATCATGGGCCTCCTTTGATTTGTGTTCGCCGAACACTTAAATGAGCTGTCTTTCAAAATCGCACGTGTGGCTTATGATTATCTCTCACTGAGTTTTTCACATATAATATCCTAGTACAAAAATTATTGGAATACATCAGTACAGAAATTTCTGTTGATAATTGTCCATAAAATGGTAGGTCAGATGTTACCTTAGGGGCTCGGCGAGCTCCGATGTATGGGGTCACATCCAGTCAAGATCGGCGGAATGATCGAAAATCCACATTCTGCCATACTGTGATTACGACAAATAAAAAACCCCTCCAATATCAGTTTGATGTACTCAGCAAATCTTATCTCGGCAGGATAAGCGCTACATCAGAGATGCGACTGGTGCTGCTAACTAGGAGAGGGGCCTGAAACTGACAGTGAGACCACACTAGTTCGGCAACCCCTTCACAGCAAAAGCTAGCAACGTGAAAGCAGTCCCCCCACCGTATTGGCATCCCTCGGGCATCGGAGTTAACCACTCAATGATTTCACCACCACCAACAACAATAATAATAATTGTTAGTTAAACGTGCATTCAACGTATCTAATTCATCATTTATTCATAGTTACATGCTCATATTCGGTGTCTTTTACTTCGTTGTTTATAAATTGTTATTTTAACCTCAATAACAGTGGTTCAAGTAAAAGAAACCGAACCTATAATTTTAACACTGATTGGGAGGAATGGTATTGTTTCGTCAATGTTAATGATAAATGTTTGTTTGTTGTGCAGCTGTAGTGTTGCAGTGGCAAAAAAACACAACGTGGAACGTCACTTCAAAACAAACCATTTAATACCAATTACACTAGCCTGCAAATTTGAACTTTTTGTTTCTTGCCTACTCTAAAATATGTAATTTAATTTAATGTCGTTGAGCCGAATTCGAATGTTCAATCCGTTTACTACTATCACGTAAGCTTTTCTTATGAAATCACTTTTCATGTATTGTATAATTGCGAGACTTTCATCACAAAGGTTTTAATAATACTTTTTTATTTCAAAGAAAAAACAATATTTAATATACACGATTTGTTGAAATTAATGTGTATAGTTGTTAATACACGTCAGTAGGGTATTTTTCCTTTCTTTTCTCTTGTTTACATCACTATTGGAAAGTTTCATACAAATTTCACCCCGGTTGCGTCTTATTTGAGAAAGTCCTGTTCCTTTTTTTTAAGTTCGCTTTTTAACAACTTGGTCGTATTGAGACCATTGTGATTGTTTTAATTGCAGGAAGAACACGTAAGGACGAAACGGGCACACACAAACATCCACGCCCGAGGCGGGAATTGGAACCCACGGGCCTTCGAGGCAGATGCGGCCCTTCAGCTTTAGCGACCTCGGCTATCCTCTTTTATGCTTGTCTTTAGGTATTTCACGCTTTAACATCCAACAATAGTCTGCAAGCATACTGATGCTCCAGCGTTGCCGGTACCCCCTTTCGAACTCCAGCACATCCTTGTAAAAGCATTCGCCTTGATCTTCGCTCAAAAATTCTATATTTTCAGGGAAATAATCCAGGAGAGAAAATATGAAATTTATTTTCATACTTGGTACCTTGTATGCTTCAATCATGTTAGTCACAATATTTCGGTAACCGGTTTCCAAACCATAGGTATTCCAAAAGATAGCGACGGCCTTTTGACGTTGACCCACTGACCAAGATCTTCAATGCATACTGAACATACTATGTGAGGTGCTCAAGGTTTACTTAGGTCTCTAAATTTGATTCCAAACTAGGAAAGAAATGATTGTTTTGACTAAATCTGTAATATTTCGCCTCTTCTTAGGCAATGTGTAACACAAACAAAAGTTGTCTGGATTATTTATACATGAGCGATGCAACATGGTAAACATACTTTCGTATCGAACTACAAACACAACATTCTACTATACAATACAGCATGAAACTGAATTATTTTCCAGATGACACACCAATGCAATGAAAGAGAAACGAAGACAGGATGCGTAAGTTTTCATAAAGGTAATACAAGAAAATGTCAGTCACCAAGTAGTGGATATCAACATACAATAATGGCAAGGGTGGATGTTAACTCGCTCTAGCTTCCTGAGGCGCTCGCACCCCGTTTCAGATAAGAAACATTTGGTGCCCTCGGTATTTAGTCCAAACTCATTTAACGCATTCTAAATACATTTGGTTTTCAAATCTTGACATTATAAAACTATACACGGTAAAGTATTACAGTTTATGTAATTACTATTTGGTCATATGAAAATTTCACTATCAAGAAAATAAAATAAAATTTTTTTAAAAAAAGTGGTACGTGATAGGAGTTTTTTGACTTTAAATTTGATTTCAGTGTGCTAAAAATACCCCAAAAGCATTCAGACGTCGGAGGCAGCAATTTCATCGCAAACTAGTGTTATCCACTTCAATCTGAATTAAGAAAGAAGACAATAGCTCAACTAAAATTGAATCTGTCTGCCCAATATTCTGTTTTTACTAGGGACTGCTGTAAAATCTAAAAATGAGAGTAGCTTCTTTGAAAATCTGTCACATACTCGCAAAGACGAAAAAAACCTTTCCACGATGGTGAATTGTTAAAAGAAGCATTTCTGACTGGCGCTGATTGTTTGAGGGATTCTCCAACAAACGAGATATGTCAACAATTCAAGACATACAGTTGTCAGATAATACTATCACAAGAAGAATACATGACATTTCAAAGGACATGCCGGACATGCAAACACAATTAATGAGTGATTTGGAAATATGTGACTACTTCTCACTACAGTTTGACGAGTCTACAGATATAACAGATAGAGACAGCACAGTTAACAGTTATGGTGAGAATGGTATTTAGTGTAAAAGATCTACTGAAATTATTATCCATGAAAGCACATACAACAGGTGAGGATATCTGTAGACAGGTGAGGATATCTTTATTTTTTGATTTTTGTATATTATTTTACTGTTTATTTTTACATATACGATGATTTCACCTTTTTGAGAAGTATTTCAGTAACAAAATTCATTTTCATTTTTGTTAAACGTTTATTTTGGCAGCAAAGACTTTGTTCGTATCTGCAGAAACCTTCAGAAATAGTAAGTAAAATGGCAAATTTAAACTCAAAAACATAAACAAAACGCTGAATTTATTTATTTGTTGTATTTTATAAATAATTTTTGTTTTAAGCGGTTAAGATTTCAAAATCAAGTTAACCATTTTTCAATTAGGGAAGTAGATGACATATTGTAAGTTTGTTTTAGAGTAAAGTATACGTAACATTGAAAATTATATATTAGGCCACTTTTATGTATGTTAATTATTAAGTATAATTAATTATTTTAAATCAATGTAGATTTTAGTTTAAAATAGCTTCAAAATAATGTGATTACTACTTGGCACAAAGTATCCTCAATGGGGAAATGAAGCCTTTTTTTTTCGTAAGTTTTCAATTTTTTTTAAAAATACTTCGAGTTAAATCTAAAAGTTGTAATTTTTACTGAAGTTTGGTATGATAGCGGTCTAGCATGTGTGCAATTTTCAGATTTTTATCTGGTCCCCCAACACAGATATTACAGTTCAAAATTGGGAAAAAATCCAAAATTCCAATTTTCAAGAAGATGTAATTTTTAAGGGGTACGTTATATACCAATGATATTTTACAAAAAGTAACTATACTGTTGTGTGTAAAAGCACAGAAAAAATTAAGGCTTAGATTCTATTACTTCTTTGAAAAATTACTCTCTGAAAATCGAATTTCGTTCATTTGCGTTCCATAGATTTGGTTGCAAATATTTCCCAAATAAAAACATATAAGATAGGTAAATAATATTTCGATTTGCAGGCCAGAGTATGCTGAATCGAATGCTTTTTATTCTAGAGTGCTGGACCGACCGAGAGCTGAGCAATTTAGGAAAGAGTAAATGTCTGCGAACGCGTAAAATGGCGCACGGCGCGAAACAAAAATGGCCGCCATTTGTAAACCAGGTACAATAAAAAAAATTAAGGATGTTTTTGAACAGCCAAAACATAAGGAAATGTATGTACAAAATATGAATTTTTTTCGAGATGGTCGAGCGACCGGTGCTGGACCACTTAAAATGGATTGACCCTTACTCTGGGAGATGTATGGTATGTTCCAAAGATTCAGAAGAATTTATTTTCTGTTCTTGCTGCACAAGATAAAAATCCTGAGAGTTCATTTATATCAACATCACAGGTATGTCATTTTAAAATTGGTGAAGAAGTTATGTTGGTTGGTGTACGTGAACATTTTGGAGGGTTGTTCAAGTTAGCTGTAAAAGGACTCAGGCCGAAGTTGCCTACTGAGGTAAATCTAGCCAGCCAAGAAAATGTGCTTCAGTTATATCATGAAAGGTTTGGTCACCAAAATAAGAGACACGTGAAGAAAATACTTTCTAGGAAGTTAGACATTAATGTGGAAATGGATACTGAGCTCTGTGAAGGTTGTATTTTTGGTAAAGCTCATCGTATACCTTTTGGAAGTAGAAAGAGAGCATCAGCGCCGGGAGAGCTAATTCATACAGATGTGTGTGGTCAGTTTCAAGAATCAGTCTCTGGGTATCGCTATTTTGTTTTGTTTAAAGACGATTATACCAAATTTCGATCAATATATTTCATTAAAGAGATGTGCCTAATAAATTAACTCAGTTTATAGCAGAAACAAAAGCAGCTGGACACACAATTAAGGAAATTTTGAGCGACAATGGAGGAGAATTTGATAGTAAGGCTATTCAAGAAATTCTGGAAAAGGAAGGTATAATTCAACGTTTCACGATGCCTTACACTCCTGAACAAAATGGTTGCAGTGAAAGGGAAAATCGCACAGTTGTAGAAATGGCTAGAGCAATGATGTACGCCCATGGTCAGATTCCTCAATCGCTTTGGGCTGAAATGATTAATACAGCATCATATATTTTGAATCGTACAGGAGTTTCTAGTGATCCTGAATAGTCTCCTTATGAACTTTGGTACAAGAAGAAACCTGGTATAAAAACACCTTCGCATAATAGGCTCTACTTGTTATGCTCACATTCCAAAGCAAAGAAGAAAAAAGATGGATCGGAAAGCAGTTAAGGGAATCTTAATTGGCTACGACCGTAATGAAGGTTGTAGGATTTGGAATAAAGATGAAAACAAATTAATTAGATCACGTGATGTCATTTTTGGAGAAAAACCACTTCTTGAAAGAAAAACTGTGGCAATTCGTATGGATACAGATGATCCTGAAAAGCAAGATACAATTGAAACCAAAGAAGAGGAGTTTTATTATGCTAATGAAAATGTGCAAGAAGATTTTGAAGAAGTTATGGAGCATGGAAGAGATTCTAGAGACATGAATCAAGAAATTCCAGTACCTCAACTGCGTGATCGTTTCATATTAAAATGTCCTCAAAGATTCAAGATTATGTAATGGCATCAACAACGTTTAGGGAACCAGATACTTATTATGAAGCTATACATTCAGAACAATTGGAAGACTGGAAAGAAGCAATGGATCAAGAAATGGAAGCTCATCGAGAAAATCAAACTTGGGTTTTGGAAGAATTACTACCGGGAAAAAGAGCTATTCCATGCAAATGGGTCTACAAGACTAAAACTAATGCTGATGGATCAGTTGATAAACTTAAAGCTAGATTAGTAATTAAAGCTTTTTCACAAGAGAAAGGTGTTGATTATGATCAAACATTTAGCCCAGTTGCAAGAACCTCTACAATCAGAACATTGCTCAGTGTTGCTGCCTGTGAGAAAATGAAACTTGCACAAATAGATGTATCGACTGCTTTTCTAAATGGGCACCTAAAAGAAACCATATATATGAAGCAACCTGACGGATACAATGATGGTTCTGGAAGAGTGTGCCGATTGAAGAAAAGTTTATACGGCTTGAAACAGGCACCCCGTTGTTGGAATGAAGCATTTGGTAATTATATTATCAGTTTGGGATTCCAGAGAAGTGAAGCAGATCCATGCCTCTTTATAAAACAGAGTGGCACTTGTAAGATTTTCTTTGTACTTTACGTAGATGATGGGTTGATTGCTGCTAATAGTGATCAAGAACTTAAGGATTTCATTAGTGCACTTGAGAAGGGGTTCAAAATTACTTCGAAGCCGGCATCTTTTTGCCTAGGTTTTGAAATTAAAAAGGAAAATGATGGATCCAACATGTAAGTCAAGCGAATTACACGAAAAGGATTTTAGGAACGGTTTGGTATGAATACCTGCCGATCTGTTACGACTCCAATAATAAAGGATGAAGAGTCCTCTTGCTACTAAATTTCTTTATAGGGAAGCTGTTGGTGCCTTAATGTATTTGATGTGTGGAACTAGGCCTGATATTGCCTATGCTGTAGGAGTGGTATCAAGAAATTTAGAGAAGCCAACAGAAAGTGATGTAGTTAAAATTAGAATTTTTCGTTATCTGAAGGGTACTGTTGACTATGGGATTACATATAGAAGTGGCATGTTCAACAACGTTTTAACATGCTACAGTGATGCAGATCATGGAGGTGACCTTGAGACAGGACGCTCGACATCAGGAGTACTCTGTCTTTATGCCAGCGCACCCATTAGTTGGTTTAGTCGAAGACAATCTTCTGTGGCCATCTCTACTACTGAAGCCGAGATTGTAGCAGCTAGTGAAGCAGCTCGTGAGATTGTTTGGTTAAAGAGACTCTTAAGTGAACTTTTAAATGAGCCAATAAAAGCGCATTTGTTTGTTGATAATGAAGCTGTAGCTCGTCTAGCGCAAAATCCTGAGTTTCATCGCAGAACAAAACACATCCACATAAGACATTTTTTTGTTCGAGGATTTGTAACGTCTGCAGAAATTGACATTTCAAGAGTGGATACAGAAAACCAACTTGCAGACTTGTTAACGAAGCCGTTGTTTGGTATTCAATTGGAAAAGTTATCCAATAATATGGGACTCACTAAATTATTAAATACGGGAGGGTGTTGATATTGTGCATTCTTTTGTTTATTTAATAACTTGTTCATTGACTTTCTTTTATGTAATCTCTTTGACTTTTGACGTATGTAGAACGTTATTAAAGATATTCAAGAGTGTGTGTCACCAAGCATTACTGTAGAACGGTGATAGTGTTAGATGTTTCAGAAGAATGTTGTATTCAAAGATTATATTTGTGTAGATAATAAAAATATTCAAAATTTTCGGTATCACGAAGCCCAAAAACCTGTATTTCCGTTGAAATCTCGAAATCGATATTCCGGAGCATAATTTTCTCTATTCTACGTATATTACTCCGTATACACATACATACGTAGTCAAGGAAGTAAAAACTGCATTAAGGACCCACAATTCGTGAAATCTCACTATATGTCATGTTAGAGAAAGTAATTTACTACATATTGGAACAGGATCTTTCCACTTTTTCCGAATCAGGGACATAATACGAGTTTTTGTGTCGGAAAATTTCCGGTTTTTTTTTCGGTTCCGGTTTGCTGTTGTTGTTGTCGCGGCATTACATAACTTTCTCTATATTATGCATTTTAAGCTAAATAGCTTACTTGGTACGTTCTCTTCGTGAAGTATGCACAGAACATAATACGCGGTAGATGTATTAGATTTCCAATTACAGTATATTCGTTTCATCATTGTACACAACGTAATGTTTGAAATAAAGAAAATTTTATTTAAATAAGAGTGATTCTGTCGAAAATTCGCCGTTTTCCGGTGCACGATTGCAAAACTTTCCCTTCCCACGATCAACTTTGTAAGGCGAACAAATCAAAACTAACGAATGAATCCTTCATCGCATGCCAGAATCTTAGAGATATCTGGAAATTTCAACCTTTATTTAATGTTTCTAACAGCAATCTCGATTTGCAATTATTGGACATTTTAGACCATAAATAATTTTAGTTGTACCAAAACCATTGGCGAAGTATCTACGATTATAATTCCATTTGCAAAGCTTTAGTGATACCTGACCCAGGAAAAAATAGACAAGACCCGCCGAGTATTTACCTAGCAGGCGGATGGCAGGCTTTGGAAAAAACACCAAGACTATATTATAGCCGGACGCTGTAAGGGAGAGGGCAGGCTCGCCGCCCTCATGACTAATAAATTAGTAACCAAATAGTTAAAAATTCTATTTTGGGGTGAAGATGAGTTGTAAACAAATTAGTTTTGCGGTAATAAATTAGTAATAAAACAGTTAAAAATGCTGGTAGTAGTTTGGTTTGATTCTGTTATGGTGGGCGGGCTAGATTGATATCGAGCTAGCCCGCCACCCCCTGTTTTAGGGCGAAGATGAGTGGTAAACAAATTAGTTTTGCGGTAATAAATTAGTAATAGTTAAAAATTCTGGCACTAATTTGGTTTGATACTGCTACAGTGGGCGGGCCAGCTTGATGGACCTAGAGCGGAAGGGTTCTCAAGGTCAATGAGGTGGGGTGACGCGGTGCTGGATTTGGCGTGGGCGTGGGCGTGGGCGCGAGCGCCAGCTTCTCACACGCAACCGCCACGCCTGCCGCAGTTGACGGCGCAGGGGCGGCCTGCGATGATGTACACGCACGCACGCTCGGCACAATGACGGCTCACGTCACAATGGCGGGTTTTGCGCTTCGCTGCGACGCTCGTTGGCGTCGCGACATCTCCGCTTACGAATGATGTAATTTAACGCTGGCCCTCGTAGTGTTTCTGAGAGGAAGGACGCTCGTCTTCAAGACCAGCTATGACTCACGTCATAAGATCTTTATGCACTGAGCTGTGCATTTTTTGAGCAAAATAACGCCCCTATATCGAGAATTGTGTTATTAGATACAATTAAGCGCATGCTGGGTATGAAGATGTAATGAAAAGGACAGAGAAGTCATTCCAATTGAAATCATTAAGTGGTAAAAAGGAGTATGGGCACACCCCTTGGCACATTCATTTGCTTGAGATCGCAGTGGAAGGAAATTCAAAAGAAGCGTTAATGGTTAGATAAGGATTGTTGAGATAATGTTAAGGATAACTCAAGGAAAGAAGCCTACACAACAAATCAGGGAAATACGGCCTGGTTTTTGACAAAATAAGATTTTACATTGTTTTCATCTTCTTCCGTCATTATTTGTCACACGCTGACGTGAGCACAAGACTTCTACATTGTTAATAATGACGTAAACGTTCATGGAGGTAAGCAATGGCAATTCACATTTAAAAAAGACGATCGCGGTTTCTACCATGCGAAATGTTAAAAACGCGCGTGCTTTGTGCCAACAACGGAACAGCACTAAGCTATTTTTAAACCGTCAAGTTCATTCGCAAGACCGACTGAGCGCCTCGCACGCATGCGCGAGCCAAACAAGAGAGCAAACAGCGGGCGCACCTGCTGCCGGGAAGACACGTGCCGCTTCTGGGTGTCGGGCGTTCGCCGCCCCCCCTCCTCCCCCTCCCCTTTCCCGGGAGCTCCCCTCGCTTAGGGGCCCGCTCGGGAGCCGGCCACGCGCCGCCCCGCTGGCCGCAACCCCCCGGCGCCGGGCGCGGCCGGCCTCCCTCGCCGTGGCCCCCGCCCTCCCCGCGCCCGCGCGCCCAGCCCCCGCCGCGCCGCGCCGCGCCGCGCCCCAACTGTCGAGGGCTCAACGCACGACGCGTGGGGTGGCTCCCTCGCGCACGCCGCGCCTCGCGTGCGCCTAGTGACTGCATCAACGGCTGCTTCGCACTGCTGAAGGAAAGAGTGAGACCGCCGATCCTTGGTGGCCGACATCACTAAAGGCTGATTTACGCACTGCCAGTGCTGGTGTGCCAGTTACGAGTTTGCCAGCACCTGGACAGCGCTAGCGCTCTGTGCGATAGGCAATACTTATTTACACAGTGCTAGTAATGGCATGCAAGATGAAATATTTTTCTCGCTGCTGTATCTATACTCTTTGCGACGTGCTGCTGATAAATTTTCGGCGCTCAAACAACAGTGTGCAAAGCAAATGTTCCGTAAACATTTTATCCTATTCACTTAATCTGCCTTGGAGAAGTTATCTATCCCCATTTTATTTGCAACTGCCAGAAATGTGGCATTTCTGGCCTCGCGGTTCTGGTAAAAACTATCCCACAAATGTTCCGATACTGTATATAACCAGTCAAACTTGTCAGTTTGTTCTTCCGTTATTCAAGAAGACTTCTGCTTCCCAATCATTTTTATAAATACTAATAATAAGCTTACGTAAATCACCGTGCAAGTATAGAGCAGTGTACACACGTATTGGGAGCCGGGGGATCGCCGGGGCGGACACCGTGATGGTGGTGAGAGCGTGATCATGCCAGTAAACCTAATATTCTTCTTCAGCTAGCATCGCCAGTGACTGGCGGGAAGGTCTTGCCTGTCACTCGCGACAAGGCGTTTACACATTGCCAGTCTCCAGTTGCCAGTTGCTGGCAACCTCAACTGGCACGTTTACTGGCATCATGTAAATCAGCCTTAAGCCAGTAGTGTCTAGCGAACTCGAACCCAATCGCGGCTTCGAGTCCCGCCTCGGGCGTGGTTGTATTTGTGTTCGTCCTTTCACCCCTTATCATCACCATATCATGTCATTTTCACAGTAACCATAACGTTAAACTCAATGGTGGTCGCAAATTACCTTCATGTTGATGCGACCTTATATAAATTTTTAAAAAAGTGGCCGTTCGTTTCTTCATGGTCAATGTCGTTATGGAGTGTCTGATGACAGTCGCTGATGTGAATATCTTGCGTCTGTATAAGCGTTTGGCTAGTAAAGAAGGCTAATATTGATCACGTAGATACAATGGTAAAGACGATGTTGCGATTTACCACGAGGGGTATTACGTATTTATTAGCCTGTGGACGCAAAATATGCACGGCACAGATTGGCTAGTAATGACGTAATTAGCCGTCGAGAAAGCAATAACAATTCACATTCTTATGATATAATTCACATCGCTTACAATAAAATCATATTCTTTCGAAAAAAGACCATAAATTGCCACACAGTCAAACTTCGCTTTTTGTATGCTCTAATTTTCGAACAATTCTCTTTTCCACGACTTTTTTAGTCGTTATGTCGTCCCATGTTTAGTTCAACCGCTCGGTTTTTGTACATGTGAAAATGGTTCGTTACTGCACTCGTTTCCCTTTCTGGAAAACTGCACTAATTTCAAACAAACGAGCGCCTACATAAAGCTTCTCGTATATTCGTGGAACAAACTTCCTTTCTAACAGAATGAAAGTGTTCCCGCGCTTGTTTCGAAATAATCTTTATTTTATTGAAAGCGTCTGCTAGATAAGCCAAAACTGGACCAGAGAAAGTTCGGAAAGCCAGACCTTTCATTAAGAAAACGAATATCACAATAGAATTCGAAAAATTTATTTTAGTTAATATTTCTGAGTATCAGGAACAGATTAATTGGGGAAACTTTATTTCTTATGATAAATATTGTTCCACTGTTCATAAATTCGGTTTTTGTCAGATTTTTTTCGAGTTGATAATCACAAAAATCGAGGTTTTATCGCATAAATATAAATAAGTATTCCATTAATTAATTATTAATTAGTATGTTTTCATAGATAATACTTACAAACGTAATTTACCATATAATATTCTAAACTATCTACACATTAAAATAATGTAGCATGCCTCCGTAACTACGTAACAATTTGTAATGCTTACGAATTTATGGTTCTTTGTTTTCAGAACCCTTCAACACGAATATCAGTAAAAGCGTTTCCAAATAATTTCATTTGAACGCTATAAATATTAAACTCTCAATTACATTCCTAGGATTTTAGTGGGCCTATTTTGATTTCAGCAATATTACAGACCCATGATGGTGATAAAGATAATTGTAGTGTTACAGAATTACAAAATTACCGGTACTTATCCCAAATGTTACGATGAATCATCTTTGTAAAATTAAAGAATTGCGTCAACAGTATTTTATTCCAATAATCCTCAAAAAAAATATAAAATAATGAAATTGTATCATTATAAATTATTGTAATATTGTTTTAAATATGCTGTAAGTAGTGACACATAAGAGCCAAACTCAAACTGACGTTTCTCATCTGAAGGAGAAATCAAATTTGCCTCGACGATTATCGCCAAATGGCATTAATAACTTGAATTACACTCTTTCACATGAGCAAATATGATTTACCTCTGCAGTTTTCTTTTAGCAGAGTACCTATTTTGAGATAAAATCGCCTTTCGCTCACCAGTTCTTCGTGGTAAAAATAGTATTTACATGTCCTTAACATGTTCACCGAATTTAAAACAATTGCAAACATAAACATCAGATAAAATCCAAGGGGTTCATTTGGATTTCGTTCGAATCTACAGTATATCTTCAGTATTAAATGAAATCTGTCGAAGAAACACTATCCGATATCATCTGATATCTGAACGATAAAGAACCGGATTGCAGGAACGTGAAGATCATGCGAGAATTACCTTCTCATGTCCTCCCCAGAGCCCTGCTAAAGGACTACCGGAGGCAGCACGGCGCGATTTCGCCGGCCGGCGAGCGGCGTACCTGCACCAGGCGTCCGTCGCCGGCAGCGCCGCGGCTGTTGTGGTGGTGGCGATGGAGACGACGACGCGCGTCCATTTCCCAGGGTTCGAGCGACGGCCTCCGAGCTGCCCCTCGCAGCGGCGCACCCAGCACGCGCCCGCCCAGCACCCGCCGGGCCGTGCGAGCAACTCCCGCGGCGCGCCCAGAACGGACCGGACGCGGCACGGCGCGGCGCGGCAGGACGCCAGCGGCGGCGGCGGCGGCGGCGGCGGGGGCGGGCGGCGGCAGCGGGCGGCGGCGGCGAAGGGGGGCGGGCGGGCGGGGCGACCCGATCGACCCGCGAAAGGCTGCTGCGCGCCTGCGCGCGACGGCGGCGGCGGCGGCGGCGGCGGCGGCGGCGATGGGGACGGCCGCAGCAGTGTCGAATGGGGCTGCGGCAATTGTGACAGCGGGAGCTGAGTATCGCTAATAGCGACTGCGGCTGCGGCTGTGGCGAATGTGATGCTGGAGGAGCCAACGGAGATAACGGAAGTGAGGTCGGAGTTAGAATCGAAGATAGCGGCGATTGCGAGGGCGTCGAGTCGGAATCGGAATCGGCGAGAGCAGCCGAGAGTATTAGTGCCGGTACCAGCGGCGGGGGGCGAGTGGCAGCGAAATTAGCGTTGTTAGTCGATTTAGAGACGGTATGTGAGCAGGCGATGGCAAGCGTGCGTTGCTAACGGCCTGAGGAAAATTGTCGTAATGAACTTACTGCAGAAAAAATATAGCGTGTCGTCCGAGATGAAGAATAGGGAGTTTGTGCACGACATAGCGGATAGCACTATCGATTTTCTGCTCAAGCGCAGATTCATAAAAGTGATGCGAAATTTTAACTGAGATCGATAGTGCTTTAACGTTCGAGGGTGCACTAAATCCCGGTACGGTTTCTTATGGCGACAGAGATGTCAAATGTGGCGCTCTTCTGCTGCACTATATGGACAAACTATAGCTACTACAGAATGGCACAGACTTTTCTGTACTAGTTTTTTATTGCCTTGGATCTGGGCTACCAATTCGGAATTGCCACATACTCTTGCCAGCTGCCATTTATCGCCATCTAAAGTTTTTTTTGACATTTTCTTAATGTTTTGGTTTCCTAATAGAAGGGAAATATTATTTTAAGAAAATTAAAGAACAGTAAATCCTTGTCATAAATGGCGACTTTCCTTCCAAAATTTGGAGCCGTTTCGAAAACAATGGCGTATAAACGCTACTGTAAATACGAAATTTCAAGCTCGTATTCACAGAAACTTTTTTAAGTTTTTGACAAACTTCATTAGAAGTCATTTGAAGCGGTTCAACTCACAAGTACAATAGTGTTTAGAAATTGTTGGGAATGTGCGTATTAACGCTGTGAGAGATCTTTCAAAAATATTACATGTGTGTATTTTAAAAAAAAACAAACAAACAAGAGATTAAAGCAAAACTAATTCTACGTAATCCTAAACAGTGCAATAAGAACTATCCGTGCGAAAAGTTTGAAGAAAAATTCGAAACCATCTTTGAGAAAATGGCGTTTGAGCGTTTCTGAAAACGCGGAATTTTGAGCTAGATTTCACAGAAAAAAGTTGAGTCTTTGAGAAAGATCATATAACATTATTTAAAGTACATGTACTCTTAAATATAATAATGTGGAAATTTTGCCGATTATGTAAATATTAACGATGTGAGAGACAAGTAAAAAAATACATTTTTGAATTTTTGAAAACAAACAAACAAAAGAATACAGCAAACTGAAGTTTATGACATCTCATAGAGTATATTTAGCATTATCTCTACCAAAAATTTAAAGAAAAAATTTGGAGACTTTTTTAAAATATATTTTTGACATTTTTAAAAATTGCACGTATTGCACGAAATATTGAGCGAAAACTATTAAAAATTTCGAAAAAGTATACATAACCTTAATGAAAACTTACTATGGAGAACAAATTTTATTTGAAGGAAAAACCTCTATTTTCAATTTTGTGGTTGTTTGAAAACGAAAAAAATTCAAAATTTTGCAATTTTCGAAAATTCAGAGTTAACAGTGAAAATCGGACCTACAAAACACCCCCAAATTTTGAGGAATTGTTTTCAAAATCGACGAGCCTCGAGTTGAGCCAGATCGACTGTGCAATATCAATTGTGGAAAAAATCATACCTACGGTTTAGGCGGTAGTCGTGTTGACGAACGGATAGACGGAAAGACGGACGGACGGACGGACTGTCGGGCGGACAGACGGACGGACAGAAGGATGGAGAGACGGGCGGGCGGACAGAAGGATGGAGAGACGGGCGGGCGGACGGACGGACTGATGGGCGGACAGACGGACCTTCAAAAAAAAAACACTTTTCGGTATCAGGGGGCCCCAAAATGTATATTTCCGTTGAAATCTCGAAATCGATCTTTCGCATCTTTACATAACTTTCTCTTTACTACGTATATTATTCCGTATATACGTACGTATACGGTATACGGAAAGAAAGTACGCACTCGATTGTGTTGACGAATCCCGCAATGGGGCGGAGCGCTAGTTTCGCGCAAAATTAGTTTGTCTCGAACCTCCCTAGTTTTATGAAATATGAATAGTTTTCCGTATTTTCTTTCCTTTCTTCAAATCTAAAACAATTCTTTTAAAGGTCTAGGACATACGAAACATTTCTGTTAATATCTGAGTAAATCAAACCCATATCCAGAAACAAAGGAGGCACCGTCGGCCCCGCGGCCGAGATCGCTAAAGCTGGGGTGCCATAGTGAAGTTCCGCCTCGGACATAGTTGTTTGTGTTCGTCCTTTCACCTCCTATCATCCTTTTATCCTTATACCAGAACGTTAATTCAAAAAGTGGACAATAATGACCTAGGAGTTGATGCGACCTTAAATAACAAATAAAAAAAAATAAAACACCGTATTAAAGGGTCCTCCCCCCCCCCCCGGTAAGATGGTAAAAAGTTCCTCTGAACCAAATTACTTATGAGTAGTTACGCTCTAATTCTAGCACTAAAATAATATTTTTGAAAGGTTTTTAGCCCCCGTCAAAAGCCAAAAACGTGTTTTTTACTGTCCCATGTAATATACGTACGTATACATACATGCGTATGTATAGTATAGGAAAAGTTTTGAAATGCTGGGCGAAAAACGGCGCATTTTCGGCAGAGAAACTCTTGTTACAGGGCCCTGGTAACGAAAAAGTGGATAAATCCAGTTGCTAAATTAAGGGAAAGAAAATCTCCTAAACCTTGGTGCAGCCAGAATCCCTTGATACAAAAAAAACAATTGAAAGCAAAACGCCTGTCCGTCCGTCTGTCTGTGAAAAAACGGTAGCGACTAAACCGTTCAGCCAGTTTTCTCCAAAATTGATACTCCCCCATCGATCTGGCTGATCTCGCGCCTCTTGATTTTGAAACCGATATTTTAATTTTGGGGGATACTTTACATGAAGACCCTGGCACTTTTTCCCAATTTTCAAAACAATAGCGCCAACAATTTTATTATTATTAACTAAATTTATATTATTAACTGAATTTTGTTGGTGGATAGTCTGAAGGAGTTTTCAACCAACATGAGACCTTTGGCAGGGGTCATAATTACAGTGAAACACATTACCGTTTAAATAATGACATTATTCCGAGAGTTTCCTCGTGCAAGTACCTAGGAATTCATTTCGATAGTAAATTAAGTTGGAAAAAACACGTAGATTTTGTTGTAGGGAAAGCCTGGCGATCTCTTCACTTTGTAATGCGCATCCTAAAAAAGAGTACGGCAAACGCGAGGGAAATTGCTTATTTATCTCTTGTTCGTCCAATAATGGAATATGGAACAATTTGTTGGGATCCGCACAAGATTATGCAGTGTAAACACTTGGAAAGGATTCAGCATAGGGCAGCTAAATTTACTTTCAGGGACAAGAAAACGGCAGGGTGGGATTCACTCAAAAACAGGCGATCAGTAGCAAGACTCTGCGCCTTGTATAAAGCTTATAATGGTCATCCAGCTTGGAAAGAAATTAATCGGCGGCTATGTATTCCTACATACATCAGTAGAGTGGATCACAGGCACAAAATAAATTTAAGACAGCAGAGAACGGATGTCGGGAAATTTTCTTTTACAAATCGAACGATTACGGAATGGAATAGATTGCCTGCAAAAACCTTTGAACCCTTTCCTCAAAGTGTTCAACAGTTTAGGAAATTAATTTAGGGTATTATTAAGTAAATGAGGGAGAATAGTGGGTTATATAGCGATGCATAAGTGTTCTATTGTGAAGTGAGGTGTAGTGCAGTGTATAGCAGAGAAATAAAGAAGGAAATGTTTTCAGGTCTTAGTGAAGTGAAGTGCAGTGAAGTGCAGTGTAATACTAATGATGTGTGTGTGTGTGTGTGTGTTTTCTCTCTTAATGTAATTTAATGTTTTATGAATCAGTCAGTTTTTAATATTATTATCATTATTTTACCATTATTATTACTACAATTAGTATATAATTTGCATTTTCTTCTTCTTCTTATTATTATTATTATTATTATTGTTGTTGTTGTTGTTGTTATTATTATTATTATTACTATTAGTGGTTTTGGAGTTCTATATTACAGAAAGGCTGTGTATATTTATGTTTTTGTAATTAGCTGCCACCGGGTTATGCCCAATTGCAGTTTAAATAAATCTAATCTAATCTAATCTAATCTACGCCACTCTCTTAGAATGGCGTAGGTCTCTTGTTGGTTGAAAACTCTTGATTATTCGAAAATTGAAACAATTCAACATTTTTTCGGCGTCTTCCTACTACTGCAATGATGAAGATTCAATTTTTACTCCCCCGTATACTATACGTAAGTACGTACGTACGTACGTACAGAATAGGGAAAGTTGTGTAATGCTGTGCAAAAAAACAATGGATTTTCGGCAAAAACAAACAAACAAACAATTCTTATTACAGGGCCCTAGTAACGAAAAAGTGGATAAACTCAGTTGCTAAATTACGAAAAAAAAAATCTTCAAACACTGGTGAAGCCAGAACCCCTATTTTGTGGGTCCTTGATACCGAAAAAACCAATTGAAAGCAAAACGTCTGTCCGTTCGTCCATTCGTCCGTCTGTCTCTCTGTGAACAACGCTAGCGACTAAACCGTTCAGCCGATTTTCTCCAAAATTGAAACACCCCGATCGATCTAAATACTCTCGCGGCCCCTTGAATTTTACATCGATACTTTAATTTTGGAGGGTACTTTATATAAAGCCCCTGGGACATTTTCAAAATTTTCACAAAACTGGTGCCAACAATTTTGAATTAATTTTGTTGTTCAATAGTCTAAAGGTCATTTAATAGAATGGCGTAGATTTCATGTCGGTTAAAAACTCTGAATTTTAGAAAAGTTTGAATTTTTGTCCTCCAACTATAAAATTGCAGAAATTGCATTTTTAGTAGCACTTAAACGCCTTTTTCTTAAAAACGGCTAGAAATGTTTAAAAGAAAATTGCCATTTAGGATGAGGTTTTTATGTTCTGTAATATTCTAAAATTAATATTTCCGTTCTACCATTAGGAAACCGAAAAATTAGCAAAATGTCAAAGAAATGTACTTTGGGCGGCGAACGATGGCTGTTGGTTTTCTCAATATTTATCAAAACTACATCTTCAAATACGTCATGCTTAATTGTTGAAAATACGAGTAGTGTTTCTATGATTTCGTGAGACACATAATAGCCCGCTGCAAATTTACTGTGCTTCAGGGAGCCAGATGCGTCGTAAATTAGAATTTGCAATTTAGTATATTATTTCTTTGTTCGTTTTTACATACGACCTGTTATACATTTACACATTAATCTTCAAGGAAATTATTTATTTTCAAATATTGAAAATAAAAATTGCTGTCTTTTTAAGGGAGTGTCGACAATGCAGGAACGCAGCAATTGAATTAAGTTCCGCTGTCGCGAATTCCTGTGAATTACGTGTCATTGTTGTGACTTGAGAGAGATGTATGGTATAAGACCTCTTTTTCCAATACACGTTTACAAACTTTTGTATTATATTTTTATGCAGTTGTGGAATTCACATAGTATTGACAACATTGCGATGGAAATTTTATATATATATATATATATATATATATATATATATATATATATATATATTGTGACGAACGTGAATTTAGAGGTTCGTCACAGGTGCCAGAGCCCCATAAAACACCATAAAATAACGGGGAAAAGAGCGCGGAGCAGTTCAAAAGGGGCGCGCCCGCGGACGAGGAAATTGCCGCCCGCAACGTTCATCGCAAGTCGCGAGAAAATGACGGCGGCAGTTTCTCTTAATTTTTCGTCAGTTGGAGCAGACAGCATCTCTTAAGTTTCGTCTGTTGGGGCAGGCGGCATCTCTGAAGTTTCGGCAGAAGAAACGGCAGCTTCTCTCCGAAGTAACGGTAGCCAATGTTGAAATATTATGCGAAAGAACGTCATTTTAGTTAGGAGTGTCCGACGTCAGAAAGGCGTCTATTTAGTCGTCCGCGAATTTGTTAAAATATTCAAGAAAGATTTTTGCAATTACGGCACCGTGAAAGAGGTCGCCTGTGAAATTTGCGACAAGTTGACGCTCAGATTAAACCATAAAATCTGCAGCTGGAACGGGGGAGAGATCTAGTACGCGGCGAGAACCAAACCTCACGCCGGCGTACGAATAACACTGGGCGCGAGCAAAAGAACGCGCCGAACGAGATCTGGAGACGGGCGAGTACCGGTCGTGATCGGACGGAGACGGAACCGGGACGGGAGACAGAAGAGGACGACGGAGCTGGGAGCGGAAGATAGAAGAAGAACGGGACCAGGAGAGGAAGACGGAAGAAGGACGGCGACGGGAGCTGAAGACCGAAGACGGAGGCACGAAGACGGCGGGTCGCTAGGCACGAGGCTGCGGCTCGGAGCGCAAGCGCCGGCAGCAAACGCGACAGCGAGCGACCAGAGACAAGGACAGCTCACCAGGAAGGGCGAGGTAACGGTGCAAACGAAAATATGGGTCACGTTCGCGCCGCGTTGAAAGAAAATGTTAGGAGTTATACGGGGAGGTTCTAGGCTGTGAAGGCGAAATAACTTTCATGTTGCAGTTATAAAAGCAATGGCCATTTTGACGCCTGGTTACCTATTGGTTTTGTACATGAGTTAAAGTAGATTGATTTGGTAATAATTGTATCAAAGTGTGGAGGAAGTTGTGCTACAGAGCACGTTTATTGTTCAGAGGTGTTAGAATTAAAACGAATGTGAAATGAGATTAGTAAACCGCACGCAGTGATTGAGTCAAAAGTGCAAGCAGAATTTAGTCATTTTTTTATTTTTAAAGAATTCCTAATTTTTCCATGAACAGTAATTGTGTTTAGAATTTGAAGAGTTTTGGTTATTTGATTTAAAGAGGATACGGTGTGAGTTGATGATTCTATTTGGAAGGTTGAAAGAGAATGATGACGAGTTACGTGTGTAGTAGAATTAGTTATTATTTTTGAGATCATTAAACTTTGTTTCACTGTTATTTGTGTTCCTGTGTTTTGGATTGCTCTCTACACCCCAAAGATCCCGCTGCCCTGAGATATAAGCTCGAAAGAGCAGATATCTGCGCACCCGCACAGACGCTCAACCATTGTTGAGAGAATTAGCAAATTTAAATAAATTTGGGTGTTCGGGGCGGGTTTGCGTCAGAAAAAAATATATATATGTATATATATATTGTGTCAGTTATCTAGTCGCATGCACGCCCATGCCACATGTGTGCGAAGCGCATGCCACAAATTCCCCAGGAGCGAGCGCTACAGCAATCACATAAGCGATCAGATTGCAGCACTTTGCTACCAAGTAAGGAATGGGATTGTGGCGCGCCCCAGGCGCCCTGTCGGAGAGGGAGGAAGGAGAAGCCCCGACGAGGAGGAGAAAATACGCATAAATACCGCGGAAAACAGAATGCGGTTCTTCTTGATTGTCCGCCTCATGATCGCCAGCATTTTATCCACCAGCATATTAACCATTAGTACTAGACCGTCAGTTCGTGGTTGTGACTAGCGCTGGGCTGCAAGTGATTGACAGCCCAGGCGAATGCCGGCGAAAGTTTCATTCAATAGTGTCGCGAAGCAGCCTAGTCTATGAAAAGGTGCCTTTTGAACTTTGTATGAGAGATCAACAGTTAGGAAAGCTACCTAAAACATTTTATTAGTAGTGTTTGATAATTGCCACGAGAGTTGAATAATTAGCGCAGTAGAAGGACTTACTGCTATAACGTTGCCTAAGAGCGCTGCACCATACGCCCATAGACTTTTAAAACGCATAATTGCGTCGTGATTTGTAGATTCTCAAAGGCGTATCGTCAGTACGAGGACAAGAAGAGAAGTAGAGGACAGCGAACCGCCGTCGAGGATAAAGAAGAGGGAGAACCGCAAGATCAACGCAGTCACCGCTTGCGAGGCGAAGGCCGCTAACGCTGCCGCCGCCGCCGTTTTCTCTTCCATCGAGTCCCCGAGCTACATCTCTGACGCCCGCCCGCAGGGCCGCTAATGCCACCGCCGCCGCTGCGTGTCCACATCCATTGCGAGGTCAGGTAACTAACGGTGCCGAAGCAGGAGGAGAGACGTTGGGATAGGTCAGCGTTTGTGCAGCGCATTCACGTCGTCGTCGCGCCGCAGTGCACTGCGGTGTTAAATGTTTTAGTTGAACGTTGATAGGGGAAAGAATTTACTAGCTATTCAAGTCAATAAAATAACATTTCTTTTACTTTCTCTCCTTGCGAATACTTCGTAAGAAGAGAAAGTTATGTAATCGTGCGCCGGAAAACGGGGAATTTCCGACAGAAAAACTCTTATAGCAGGGGACTGGTAACGAAAAAGTGGATAAAACCTGTTGCTAAATTTAGAAAAAAAATCCTCTATCTCGTAGTGCAGTCAAAATGCATGTTCTGTTATTTCTTGATAGTGGAAAATCGATTGACGGCAAAACTTCCGTCTGTCCGTCTGTGGTCAAAGGTAGTGCCTAAACCGTTCAGCCGATTTTCTTGAAAACTGATATTCCGTAATCGTTTTTACTCCTCTTAACGCCCCTGGAATTTGAAATTGATATTTTAATATTTGGGGGTACTTTACATAAAGCCCGTCGGAGACTTTCAAAGTTAAAAAAATGCTCCAAATTTGTTGATTAAATTTCGTTGTTGAATAGTGCAAAGATCGTTTAAGGGAATGATGTAGGTATATTTTTCGTTGATATCCCAAATTTTTCGAAAAATTGCCAAAAAAGATTTTTGCCTCAGACAAAGTCAGTTGTACAAAATTAGCAATTTAAATACGGTCATGTACCATTTTTTTTAAAAAAACGAGTAGTTTTTACGTAAATTGCGCTTCAAATTTACAAAAAAACTTTCTCAAAAACCGCTAGAAATTTATTCTTTAAATTTTCTTCACTTATGTAATGATGGACGATAAAAAATATGGTCTTACTCCCACTTCTAGGAAAAGCTTGTTTTTTTTGAAATTGCAAAGAAATATTTTTAAAACTACGAAATTGTAGATAGCGACTTTTACCTCAGACAAAGCCTCTTGTACAAAACTAACTCTTTAAAAAAGTTTATGTAGAATTTTCTGAAAAAAACGAGTCGTTTTTGCGTAATTTTCGCTTCAAATTTACAAAACAAATTCTCAATAACCTCTCCAAATTTTTCCTTTAAATTTTTTCCACGTGTGTAATAAGGGACTATAAATAAATAAATAAATAAAAAACTAGTGGTGCTACAGAATGGCACAGATTTTCTCGCAGTAGTTATTTTCCAAATGCTGATCGTCGGATAAATTATTTTGAGTAAGCCGTTCTTGGTCATGTTTGAAAGACGTTTTTTGCATGTTGACAATTACCGGCGTCCCAATTATAGAATTTATACAATTATGTTTTGACTAAAATATAAGTCGACATGCCACTCCTGTGGCGCAGATGGTTAAAGCACCTTGGGGTGCGCTCTTCAGTTCGGAAGATGGCGGGTTCGATCCCCAGACGGGGATTTTAGTTTGATGAACGTGATGTTGCAGGAAAAAACATTGAAGAGTGTAGAAACTTTATTGAAAATCATTTGAAGTACTTCTACTCACGAATAGAACCAATGCAGGTAAATAGACAGGACTAGTCAGTGTTTTCCCAAACCGCATCTTTTAAACAATTTTTCAACTCTGTTATTCGATTTCTGAAGCGTATGACATGTCAAATCAATCGTTGTCTAGTGTATGAACCTGTATGAACCAATTTAAGTAAAATTATGAGTATTTTAACGTTAAATTGAAATACAATATAATCAGAACGCACGCGATGAACTTACATATCCCTAACGGTTCCGAAATTATTATTACTTTCTTGCCTTACGAATACTTCGTGAGAAGAGAAAGTTATGTAATCGTGCGCCGGAAAACCGGTTAGTTTCTTGTGGTCTAAATTGTCTAAATTGTTTCTACTGATTCCTTCACAACATATCATTTGTTTTTAAAACACTTTGTCTAAAATAATTACTCCAACAGTTGTTTTAAAATCGCACAGAGCTATGCTCCAAAAGTGCTTCTTACCGTCACAAAGTTCAAAAGATCATAAAATATAATCTTACCAGCGGACGACAGATTTATTAAATCTAATTTATTAATATACTTCATATTTATTAACTAAATGACTCGCGAATTAATTACTGCATTTAATTGTTTATAATGAGCCCTGAAGCATCACAAGAACACTTTCACGTTCATTTTTTAAACGAATATCCACAAAACAAATATCCACATATTTTAAACAAATATTTTTAAAATTAATTACTTTGCCTAAAATGCTCTAAAATGGGCCAAACTTTTTCACCAAAATCGCATTTTTTACCAAAATTTCAAAAAATCATGGAATAAAATCTTACCGGCGAACCACAGTATTACCAACACTAATTTGTTAACAATACTATATCTTTTACGACTAAATTGCTCCAGAATTAATTACTGTATGTAATTGTTTATAACGAGCATTCAAACTTTAGACACATAATCATACTACCACGTACGAGGCAAAAAAGCGCAGAAAAACAACCGGCGGAATACTCAAATGTTATTACTGACTCCATCACTAGATATCATTTGTTTTAAAGACAATTTGTTTACATTAATTACTCTGAAGAGTTGTTAAAAAATCGCACAGAGCTTTGAACCAAAAAATCCCGCTTACCGTCACAAAGTTCAAAAAATCATAAAATATAATTTTACCGGCGGACCACAAATTTATTAACACCAATTTGTTTAGTATACTTCGTATTGAAGTGCATCGGAAAAGCCTTCAATTTTCGTGCACTTCAGTACGTAATTTGGAGTGAAAAATAATACGTAGAAATATGAAAAAATTATATATATTTAATTGAAGAATGGGGGAAAATAGTTTTATTCATAAATTATCACGAAAAATAACATAAAGAAATAGGGACATTGTTAACCAGAAGAGATCAGTCATTTATTGATTTGATTAGCAATAACATAGGGATTAAAAACACGAGGACTACGTGACAAGAATAGAAAGAAGAGACATTGAAAAAAGAACGAGGTAGAACAATTTGGAATTTTACACAAACACAAACATCTAGTCCTAAATGCCAATTTTCCTTTCAAAATTATGTGCCGTTTTAAAGAAAATTGCGTTTTAGCGCTACTAAAATACAAAATTTAAAGCTCATTTTCACAGAAAATGTTTGAGTTTTCAAAATACATTAATTGAAGTTATTTGAAGCACTGAATCTCACAAATATAATAATATTTATAAATTGTTGATAATGTGAATATTAAAGATGTGAGAGATCTTAAAAAAAATTACATTTCTATAATTTAAAAAAAAACTCAATATAAACTTTACGTCATATTAAAGAGTGTAATTAGCATTATCCGTTACAAAAGTTTCAAGAAAAAATATGTAGCCATATATGAGAAAATGACGTTTGAGCGTTTCTGAAAATGTGGAATTTTGAGCTACTTTTCACGGAAAATGGTTGTTTTCGATAATATTTACTTGACATTATTTAAAGCTCTTGTAATCCTTAATATAATAAAGTCAACAATCAAGACTGTTGTAAATATTAACGGCGTGAGAGACAACTCAAAAAAATTACATTTTGGCAATTTTTGAAAAAACAAAAGAATAGACAAATGAAGTTTTTGTCATCTCATTAAATACATTAGGCACTATATCTACCAAACGTTAAAAGAAAAATTTTGGAGCCGTTTTCGAGAAAATCTTGTTTTTGTAATTAATTAAATTGCACATATTGTACGCAATATTGCGCGAAAACTACTAAACTTTTCAAAAAATGTTCAGGACCTTAAAGAAAGAACTCAATATGAAGAAAAAATTGTATTTGGAGGGAAAATCTCTACTTCAATTTTGTAGTCCCGAAAAGACGCCGAAAAAATTTTAAACTTTGCAATTTTGAAAATTCAGTTATCCGTGAAAATCGGACCTATGCCATGTTAATAAGGGGATTTTACTCTATTCGTACAAGAAAGTTAAAGAAAAAATTTGGAACCGTTTTTGATAAAATTTTGAAAATGTCCTGGGGGCTTCATGTAAAGTACCCCCAAATTTTGAAAAATGGTTTTCAAAATCTCAAAGCTTCGACTAGAACCAGATCGACCGGGGAGTATCCATTTTGTAAGAAATCGTATTATGGTTTAGGCGCTAATGTTCACAGACGGACGGACAGACGGACGTTTTCGTTTCAATTGTTTTTTCGGTATCAAGGACCCACAAAACTGGGTTTCTGGCTACACCACGTGTTAGGGAATTTTTTTATTAATTTAGCAACTGGTTATATCCACTTTTTAGTTATCACGGCCAGGCAATGAATGTTTTTCCTCCGAAAATTCGCCAATTTTTCGCGCAGTATTACATAACTTTCTCTATACTATAGCGCGTCCAAGCATTTGATTGCAGTACAGAGCTTATGGAGAACAGCGTTGTCACTTCTCAGCAGCGTTTACACGCAACACTCGCCGTGCTGGATACTTAGATTGACATGAAATTTTGCCAGCTTGTTCAGCACCTTTCAAAATCCATAAATATTATTACACTAAATTACATTAAAATACATAAATATTATTATACAATTAGTATTGAGACATTTTGTGACCTCACCGCCTGTGGAAGACAGGAAATCGCTGATCGCCGCTGGATCTGCAACCGTTACTCACACGCCGGCCGCCGCTATCGCCGTTATCTCTCCGCAGGGTCACAGCTGCCTCGGAGGGCAGGAGGGGTGATAAAAACGAGTGTTTACATTGAAGGTTCAGAAGGACGAATAGGACTAGAACACATACAGGAGTGATTTGAGTGCAACTATAAAATGCATACTAACATTATATATGTATATATATATATATATATATATATATATATATATATATATATATATATATATTGAAAGAACGCGCTTGGAAATCTGACACCGGTTGATAGACGCCGCGTAACGGTCGAGGCCAGAGAGTATACATCCAGGTAGACCAGAGAGTATATCTGGTCCAGGCGCTGCTGAAGCAATGGTTCCCCCGCTGCGGGAAGCGCGGAGGTGACGAAAGATCCTGGTACAAAACGCCTATAAAACACTATTTCTAACACTCCACAGCACTTAAAAATTTGTATGTAGAGATTTTGAAAGGTGCTGAACAAGCTGGTAAAATTTCATGACAATCCGAGTATCCAGCACGGTGAGTGATGCATGTGAGAAATATTCAAAATCACTGAACGACATGAGATGTTCTTTCTCGGAGCGCACAAAACATTGTTTTTATTACCGTCTAACTCAAGAATCATGATTCATACAGAAATGTGGTTGGTCTCATATCCAAATTTGGACTTCCCTTGTCATTTCATCCGCTGGGTATTTGTGCTTTTCTGCAATAATAAAAAAGTTTCTCGTACAGTGAAAATTTAAGGACGTCAAAATGTAGAAGTAAGCACTTGGCTATAATTTATAATTAATTTCATGGAAATTAAACCATCAAACTAAATTACAAAATAACCACCACATTCATAAGAGTTCTGGGAATAACTGGTAAAAAAATCAATTGTCTAAGATCAACACAATTGAAGCTATCGTTGAATGAACATGTTAAATATTTACGCGTGAAACAGGATGGACGAGCCGAATAACCCCAAGCCTCCCGAATCGGCAACACAGCTTGCGGTAGAAAGAAAGTCTTATGTAAAATTGTATTGGATAGAAAGAGAGGGCAATACTCCAAAAGGCTCCTTACTGCAATCAAATGTTTGGATGCACAATAGGTATATCACTCCGTGTATACGTACGTACACGGGAAAGTGAAAATTTCCTAAAAAAAAATTAAAAAGACTGTAAGAACATCCGATCGCGTCTTAACGAAAATTTTTGTATTCTCCTTGGAAGATTTCGTAAACTTCACTACTCTTTTTTACTTTCTCTAATACTTCGTAAGAAGTGAAAGTTATGTAATCGTGCGCCGGAAAACGGCTAATTTTCGCCAGAAAATCTCTATCAGCTGGAGTATGGTTTGTTATTAAATACTTTTTGCATATTAAACAAAGTGCATGACCTCCGCGATCACTGCACAAGAAAACAAGAGCCCACTTTGACTGAAACTTGTTATATGCCTTCTTGCGTCCCGCCATGACTGCCTTCTGCGCATCCCTGAAAAATCGGAGTGCGGACTTCCCTTGCCCGCAGGCGCTGCGTGCTCTAGAAGACGTCCGTTAAGCTGGTAACGCCATTTTCAAAAAACACATTTTCTCTTACCCATAATTTTGTGCTATTTTTGTGCTTTCCAAATATAAAAAAATTTTTTTTGCTCCAACGGTTTTTCCAAAAATTGGTGTCTTTGCTGGCTTAATGTTAAGCTGGCAAAGCCGATTAGCCAAAACAAATTTTCTTTATATACAAAATATTGTGCTATTTTTGTGCTTTCCAAATATATAAACATTAATTTTTTTGCTCTTACCATTTTTCGAAAATTTAGAAAAAACGAATTTTCGAAATCCCCGGCAGGCTCAACAACAACGGCGTAAGAAAACTACTCGTAGAAAAAAAACTATCCATCAAAATTAGATTTTCTTGACACAAAAATAACTACAAAACAATTCTCTATCCAACAATGTTGTTTTGAAATATTCAACATTTAATATTCCCTGTAAATAATAATAATTCTTTACACTACTGTCAAGAAACAACACATTTCAAGACATACAATTCCTCATAAAAAACTAAACTATTAAATATTTCGCAATGTCCTTTCCCAACAAACAGAACCAAACATTGTTCTAAAAAAGGTACACACACACTGATTTTTTTTGCTCTCACCGTTTTTTGCAAAATTCAACAAAACCACTCACGAGTCACCCGGAACAACGCACTCCCGCAGGATAAGAAAATCACTCATCAAGGCAAAACTCTAATTCAAAATCAAATTATCCTCACATAACATCAACCACAATACAATACACTATACAACAATATTGTTTTTAAGTTTTTGATTTTCGATACTATCGATGAAAAAATTGTATATCCTTTAACTGTGTACCGAAAAACACACCAATCCAGGCACATCTATCCTACTAAATACTAAATTACACAACACTTCGCATTGTCCTTCCCCAACAATCAAAATCAAACTTCATTCTAATAAACTACACTTGCAATGGTTTTTTTTGCAACCGTTTTTTCATCTAACCGTTTTTTGAAAAATTGTACAAAATGACACTATGTGGCGCAAGATAGCGCAACTCCGTCAAAGAACAAAAACAATCTTCGAAGGAAAAATATCATTCAAAATTAAAATGTCTTAACACTGAATCAACAACAATACCATGCACTACGCAACAGTTTTGTTTTCAAATCTTTGACTTTCGATACTATCCATAAAAAAATTTCAAACATTACACTGAAAATCAAAAAAACGACGCATGGAGGCAAACAAATCCTAATAAATACTAAACTACTCCACAAATTGCATTGTCCTTCTCCAAGAATAACAATGAAATATTGTACTAATAAACTACACCAACAATAATTTTTTTGCTCTCACCGAGTTTTGGAAAATTAAACTCAACCTCGTATGTGTGCACCGGAATGGCGCGCACCTCGGGATAACAAAGACGACGGAAAGAGGCACCCATGTCCTAATAAATATTAAACTACTCGACAAATTGCATTGTCCTTTTCCAAGAATAACAATGAAATATTGTTCTAATAAACTACATCAACAATGATTTTTTTGCTCTCACCGTTTTTTGAAAAATTAAATTAAACTAGTGGTGCTTCCAACGCACATACTTTCTTGCTCTGCTTCTATACGGTCCTTATTGCTATTCCATTACTTCATAAACCAGCCAAAGTATATTATACCAGCAAACGTTTTCCGTACCGAGACCCGACATCCGAAACTCAAAGTCAACGAACCGGCACTTATACCACTACGCAACACCAACACCGCCTGTGTCGAACAGAGCCATGAAAGAATAGAACCGACCTATATAATGGTAAATGCATGATTAAGAAACAATTGATACGATGGTACATACGCTTTACAAATACAAGAAGACAAGTAAAAAATTGTTAAAAGATAAAAATTGAACAAATATATACAGACATTTCCAGAACATTTATCGCAATTACTTATATTTTAGTCAAAATGTAATTGTATCGGTTTTATCATTAGGAACCGGTAATTTTCAACATGAGAAAAACAAGTCTTTCAAACATGACCAAAAAAGGCAGCGATAAACCGCATTACGAAGTATTCGTAAGGATAGAAAGTAATAAACATTTCGGAACCGTTAGGGATTGTAAGTTTATCGCATGCGTTCTGGTTATAATGTATTACAATTTAACGTTAAAATACTCATATTTTACTTAAATTGGTTCATACAGATATATACTAGACAACTGTTGATTTGACATGTCATACGCTTCAGAAATCGAATAACAGAGTTGAAAAATTGTTTAAAAGACGCAGTTAGGGAAAACACAGACAAGTCCTGTCTATTTATCTATGTTGAATCTATTCGTGAGTAGAAGTACTTCAAATGATTTTCAATAAAGTCTACACTCTCCAATGTTTTTTTCCTGCAACATCACATTCATCAAATTAAAATCCCCCTCGGGGGATCGAACTCGGCACCTTCCTTATTGAAGATCTCAACCCGAAGGTGCTTTAACCAGCCGCGCCACGGGATCCACAATCGAACCAACTACTTATATTTTAGTCAAAACGTAATTGTATCAGTTCTATAATTAGGAAGCCGGTAATTGTCAACATGCGAAAAACATGTCTTTCAAACATGACCAAGAAAGGCAGCGGTGAACGGCTTACTCAAAATAATTTATCCGCTGATCGGCATTTGAAAAATAACTACTGCGAGAAAGTATGTGCCATTCTATAGCACCACTAGTTTATTTATATATTTACCGTCCCTTATTACACACGTGCAGAAATTTTAAAGAAATATTTGGAGCGGTTTTTGAGAATTTTTTTTGTAAATTTGAATCGCAATTTACGCAAAAACTACTCGTTTTTCCAAAAAAGGGTTCATGACCTTATTTGAAGTGCTACTTTTGTACAACCGACTTTGTCTGAGGCAAAAATCTCTATCTTCAATTTTGCAGCTTTTAAACAGTTTTTTGCAATTTTCGAAAAATTGGGCCTATCAACGAAAATGATACCTACGTCATTCCCTTCAACGTTCTTCTCACTATTCAACAACAAAATATAACCAAAAAATTTGGAGCCATTTTCTTTTAACTTAGAAAATCTCAAAATGGGCTTCATGTGAAGTACCCTCAAATACTAAAATATCGGTTTCAAATTCAAGAGGGCTTGAGACGAGTAAAAACGATAGGGGAATATCAATTTTGAAGAAAATCGGCCAACGCTTTAGGCGCTTGCGTTGACCACAGACGGACAGTCAGACGGACGTTTTGCCGTCAATCGATTTTGAAGTATGAAGAAGCAACAAATCATGTATTTTGACTACACCACGAGATAGAGGATTTTTTTCTAAATTTAGCAACAGGTTTTATCCACTTTTTTATCACCAGACCCGTGCTATAAGAGTTTTTCTGGCGAAAACTCCCCATTTTCTGCCGCACGATTACATAACTTTCTCTTAACTAAGTATTCGTAAGGCGAGAAAGTAAAAAATAGAAAACTAATTAAGGGAAAGTCTGTGCCATTCTGTAGCATCACTAGTTTCGTTTTCTTTCTGCCCTTACCAGTGAATTTAGACAGTGACATCCTGAGCAGTGAGAATAGTTCAGGTGAGTAATAAATAATAATATTCAATAGAAAATATACAATTACATTGCGAATTACTACGTATTGGCTTTCAGAGCGCCATCTGAAGCAGAATCACTCATGCTAGCTTCAGCATTGCAGTTTCGATTTGTAGGAAAGGTGACAAAATTCGACGTATGCTTCTTCCTTTTATTGCTACACTAGTATGATTATTACAGTGTTGTTTTATACTCCTTTTAAATAAACTTAACTGAACTGAACAAATGTAATCTCATTGTAGTAGAAGATTAGTAGGTCATTCCCAGCATATTCGGCGCGGCCGGCCGCAACGTCAAGATCTGCAAGACGCGGAGTGGTGACGGCGAAGGCGGCGGCGGAGGGACGCTGCCTGGCGGTCGATATGTGTGTTGTGAGGGTCTGGGACCCGCGCCAACGGACAGGTGGCGACGCCGGGAAGAGAGGAGTAGAGAGAAGATTGGGGGGAGGAGGAGTCCGGGGATGAGAAGGGTAGAACAAGAATGACGACGCCGAGAAAGTAGAGAAGTCAGCAGATGGGTGACAGAAATGACGAAAGGCACTAGATTGAAGAAGGTGGGGTGAAACCAAATGCTGCCAGGATCAGAGGGATGGGAAGAGACTGGCCGAACGCAAGGGGAGTGAATCGTAATGATGTCGTGTCGCTAGTGGGGGGCAGTAGAGAGAAATGTGAGAGGGAAACCAGAAGCATCAGAAGTGAGAGATGGGGGACGGGCGAAGCGGAAAATGCAGAGAACATCGTTATGGTGTAGCGGTGTTGGGAGGCGGGCAGTAGAGAGAACAGAGTGAGGAAACCAGAGGCATCAGGAGTGAGAGAGGAGGAGGGACGGGCGAAGAGGAAAACGTAGAGAGGGTTGTTATGGTTTGGCTGCGCTAGGAGGTGAGCAGTAGACAGAAAAGTGCGGACAAGAAGCAGCTGTAGTGAGGAGGGGGTGAGGTAGTGTATGTGTAGAGGATCCTAATGGTTTGGCGGTGCTGGGAGACGGGCAGTATAGAGAAAATTGACGGGAGAGCCAGAAGCACCAGTAGTGTGAGAGGATGTGGGATGGGGTGAGGTTGTGTATGTTGACAGGATCGTAATTGGCGGTGGTGGGAGGCGGGCAGTGGGAAGTGTGGGGGGAGCAAGAAGCAGCCGTAGTGCGGAAAGAGGTGGCACGGAGCTAGGTGGTGAGTGTAGGGAGACGGTCGTAATGGTTTGGGGGTGATGTGAAGCGAGCAGTTGAGAGAAAAGTGAGGGAGAACCAGAAGCAGCCGTAGTGTGAGAGGATGTGAAACGGGGAGAGGTGGTGTATGTGGAGAGGGTCGTAATTGATTGGCTGTGCTGGGAGGCGAGCAGAAATGTGGTGCAAAACTCAGCCGTAGTGTGAGTGAAGGTGGCGCGGGGCGAGGTGGTGAGTTTCGAGAGAGGGTCGCAATGATTTGACCGTGCTGTGAGGCGGGCAGTAGACAGGATAGAGAGGAGTTAGCCAGAAGCAGCCGTAGTGTGAGAGGATGTGAGACGGGCTGAGGTGGTGAGAGTGAAGAGAGTTGTAATGGTTTGGAGGTGCTGTGAAGTGGGCAGTATAGAGAAAAGTGAGGGGAGAGCCAGAAGCAACCAGGGTGAGAAAGGACGGGCGACGGGGCGTAGCGTAGGAAGTGGAGATGGTCGCAATTGTGGGGCGGCGCCGGTAGGCGGTCAGTGGGGAAAAGAGATTGTGGGGAGCCGAGTGTGTTGCGCGTCAGGTTTGCCTGGTGAGATGGGGCGAGGCGAATTGGATGGAAAGTATAGTTGCGACGCTGGGGAGTGTATAGTGTGGGAGAAGAGGGTGTGTTTAATCCTAGGGCTTCACAGGTGAACGTTGGGGCGAAACGTGGCAAAGTGTGGAGGGTGGAGAAGGTCGTTATGGTGTGTCTTCTCTGCAGGGCGCGCAGTAATGACAAATATGTGTTGAGCCATGGGCTGCCGGGACGAGAGGGGTGGTGAGAAACCTGGCGAAACGGAGATTGTGTAGTAGGTCGTTATGGTTTTGGAACGCTGGGGAGCGGTTAATAGAGGGGGAAGAAGATGATGTGAAACCAACTGTGGCTGGTGTGAGTGGAATGGGGTGAAACTTAGCGAAGTGGGTGAGTCTGTAATTTGTTGATGACTGGAAAGTTGGAGAAATATGGTCAGTGCATGTCGTTCTGCGGCGTAAACGCAAGGAGTTAATACGTGCAGTGCCCGCACGCGCATGCTACACCTGACGCCATTTTAGCCAGGTCCGAATTACCAGTGTGTGAGGCTCTAAGTAAATATTTTGGGGCCCCATTAATCAATTTTTTTTCCAAATGTACACATTAAACTCGATTTCTTAATTTAAAATCTTTCTAAATAGGATTTTTATAGTTATCTTTATAAATTTATGACAAATTGCAATATAACTTAACCAAAAATTAATACAATATACTTTATGCATTTCATTAATCAATAAATAAATTCATTAATACTTTTCGTTTACACTTGATCTGTTCTACGAACGTTTGAATGAACGCTGCAACTCGTTGCAAGACATGATTCCAGTATTTGAGTTCTTCCTCGATTTGGTCATCTAGCTGAGACTTCAGACCAATTCCTTTGCTTTGGGTCAAATATGCGAGCATTGCCTCTCTGTGATTTTCTAAATTTTCATGTCGATCAATGACACCCTAATTACGCCAGTCACTAAATCTGCTTACAGAATGCGACAGGACGTTTAATGGAAAACGTTTAAATGCAGACCAATACACTGAACCATTTGATGGAGAAAACAGCAGCCACTCTTTAGTGTACTTTTCACCATTTGCTTTTTATTTTCTCATATACGTACGTATATACAGAACAATATACGTTGTATAGTGAACGTTATGTAATGCTGCGCGAAAAATGGCCTATTTTCGACAGAAAAAAATTCATTGCCGGGCCGTGTTAACGAAACAGTGGATAAAATCAGTTGCTAAATTAAGAATAAAAATCTCTTAGCAGGCGGTGCAGCCAGTATACCTATTTTGTGGGTCCTTGATTCCGAAAAACCAATTGAAAGAAAAACGTCCGTCTGTCCGTCCGTCCGTCTGTGAACACTACTAGCGCCTAAAACCACTCATAGGATATTTTTTCCAAATTGAAGAACACCCTTGTCCACCTGGTTCTAGTCGAAGCTTTGAAATTTCGCGAAATTTCTTAAAAATTTGGGGGTACTTTTCATGAAGCCCCTCGGACATTTTCAAAATTTACTCAAAAATGGCTCCAACTTTTTTCTTTAAATTTATTCTAAGAAAAGTGTAAAATACACTTATTGAGGTGGCGTAGGTCCGATTTTCGGGGATAACACTGAATTTTTAAAAATTGCAAAAGTTTGAATTTTTTCGGCATCTTCCTCCTACTACAAAATTGAAGATAGAGATTTTTCCTTCAAATAAAATTTGTTCTTCAAAGTAAGTTCTTTCTTTAAGGCTAAATGTACCGACACTACTTCAATTTGCGACCATCACGTGGCAGCACAAAAATTACTAAAATTTCCTTTACCGATGACGTCTGAACAAATGGTCCGATTTTCGATCTGTAAACGGCATCTGACTCCTTTTTAAAATAGAATTTACGCTACGAAGCCCTTTTTCCAAAAGAACTGATTTTTTAATTTCTCGGTACTTCCGGGAACAATTTAAAACTACTGGTGCTACAGAAAGGCACAGAATATTCCGTATTAGATTTCTATTTCTTTGGGACTTCGCTAGTTATTCGGAACTGCCACATACTCTTTCTTGCCAGCTGTCATATATCACCGCAAAAGTACATGTTTTGTTGCGATTTCCTTCATTTTTTTGGTGTCCTATTGGTAGAATGGAAATAACAATTTTAGAATATTAAAGAACACAAAAATCTAGTCCTAAACGGCAATTATCTTTTAAAAATTATGTGCCGTTTTAAAAAAATTGCATTTTAGCACTACTAGAAATGCGATATTTGAAGCACATCTTCACAGACAATTTTTGAGTTTTCAAATACTTTATTTGACGTTACTTGAAGCACTGACACTCACAAATAGAATAATGTTCACAAATTGCTGATAATGTGTGTATTAAAGATGTGAGAGATCTTTCAAAAAAAAACATTTATATAATTTTTGAAAAAACAAAAAAATAACTCAAAACAAAATTTACGTCATATTACAGAGTGTAATTAGCACTCTCCGTTTGAAGAAAAATGTGCAGCCATATATGAGAAAATGGCATCTGAGCGTTTATGAAAATGCGGAATGTTGAGCTAGTTTTCACAGAAAACGGTTGTGTTTTCGAGAAACTTTACTTGACATTATTTAAAGCAGATGTACTCGTAAATATAATAATGTAAACGATTCGTTGCTAATGTATATATTAACGACGTGAGAGACAAATAAAAAAATTACATTTTTGCAATTTAAAAAAAGTATACAGCAATATGGCGTTATGTCATATCGTAGGGTACATTTAACACTATTCCTACCAAAAGGTTAAAGAAAAAATGTGAAGCCGTTTTTGAGGAAATCTAGTTTTTGTAATGTTTTAAAACTGCACATATCGCACGCAATATTGCGCGAAAACTACTAAAATTTTCAAAAAAAATGTACATGACATTAAACAAAGAACTCACTTTGGAGAGCACATTTTATTTGATGGAAAAATCTCTTCAATTTGTAGTTGGAGAAAGACGCCGAAAAAAATTCAGACTTTCACAATTTTCGAAAAATTCAGAGTTATCCGTGAAAATATGATCTATGTCAAGGCTAAATGTACCGAAAAAAAACTTGTAAGAAAATTCAATAGATCGCAGCACCATCAGAAGGAATTTACTTTACCTTTAACGTCTGAACAAATGGTCCGATTTTCGATTTGTAAACGGAATTTGACTCCTGTTTATTATAGAATTTACGCTACAAAGCCCTTTTTCCGAAAAAAAACTAGCAGAAACTCGATTTTTAAATTTTTTCTCGTACTTCCGGAGCAATTTCAAAATGTGGGCTTATAGCGCGATGGCGACACGCTTCAGAATCCAACGCCGTGTCAAACATGTAAATCGGATAAATAGGAGCGTCGGAAAGTGAAATTCGAAAAACACCTCACCCCACTCCCCCTTCCCCTTCCCCTTCCACGCCGCCGGGACATCAGCCCCTTGTGGGCCGCGCGGCGCGGCCAAGCCGGCACGAGCAACCAGCCGGAGCGGCGACGGACGAGAAGTCCGAACTTTCGGGGGCAGCAAGCCAGGCACCCCGTCACTTCGTTGATGCATCCGTCACTTCGCATCTCAATTTATTTTTTCCCCACATATGAAACTAGTGATGCTGTAATAGGGGCAAACGGTCTCGTATCATCTTTAATAGTAGAATAAAACTATTATCTTATTCACATATTCCGTCTTCCTTCGAATACCATCATAAGAATATCTGAGGTACCACTCAAAACCCCGATCCCACTTAAAAAATACATTTATTTATTTTTTGAAAAATCAAAAAAAAAACAGCCAAATTCATTTTATATTAACTTAAAGCATTAGCATAAAGCATTTGAAATAATTTTTGATTGATTGTTAGTGATTTCGGGCGCGTCAAACTACTGTGGTCATTAGTCTCGTAAGTGCAATGCGTGTTTATTTCATCGTGAGGTGAAGAAGATGTTGCTCGCTATGCCGATGGCGAGATCCGTCGGCGACCTTCCGTCCACTAGCGGGGTTTTCCCAACCAGGTATCTGCCACCAGCGGGGCACCACCCCTGCCGGGACAAGCTCTAAATCACCGATCGATTTACCTGTCGGCTTGCCGGGTTCTTTCTTAACAAAGTATCTCCCACCAGCAGTGCACCGCCCACAGCCGGGACAAGTTACAATCCTCCCACTGGTCTCCCAGCATATATGGTAGCGTTGTGCAAGTTAGTGTGTGTGTGTGTGTGTGTGTGTGTGGTGTGAAGATAGGACAAGGAAGAGGAAGGAAATATCGCGCGCGGTCGGTTTGTTAGGGAATTGCTCGGTATTCGTTTGATGTTGATCGGAGAAACCACGGAAAACTTCCAATCAGAGCAGCCGGTCGCTAGAATTTTCCTCCAGACAACGGTTGAATTTTACATCTAGCTGACAAGCTAGTGTTGAAAATCCTGCCACCGTCGGGACTCGAACCTAGGACCTCGCAGTCAGAGGCATTGCAGTGGCATCAGTTGATGCACTGAGCAACCTCTCCTGGTGATATTTTTGAGAAAATGTTGAAAATGTCCCTGGGGGCTTAATATAAAGTATCTCCAAAAATTAATGAATGTTTTTTGAAAATCACAGAACTTCGACTCAGAGCAGATCGACAGGGGTTTATTCAGTTGAGCAAAAATTCTGCACATAGTTTAGGCGCTAGTGGTGTTCACATACGCCCAGACAGGCAGACACAGACAGATGGACGGACGAACGGACGTTAAAAGACAAAACACACACACCCTTTCGGTATCAGGGGACCCCAAAACGAGTACTTCCGTTGAAATTTCGAAATAGATTTTCCGCAGCATTACATAACTTTGTGTAACTATGTACACGAGAAAGTAACTAGTGGTGCTACAGAATGGCACAGACTTTCCCATATTAGTTTTCAATTTCCTATAGTCTCGGCCAGTTACTCGGACTTTGTCATAGTAAAATTTACTATTTTGTTGGCATGGGCTAGCTTTATGGTCTTGCCCCATCTTGCCACCTACCATTTAACCACGATATTTTTACCCACCCAAGATTTTTTTTAGGTTTTCTCAATTTTCCTAATGGTAGATTCAAAATATTGCTTTTAGAATATTAAATAAGACTGAAATCTTGTCCTTTTACGACAATTTTCATTCATAACTTGAAACCGTTTTTAAGAAAAGGGTGTTTAAGCCATCTGTATCGATGCGAAATATGAAGCCCTTTTTCACAGGAATCTTGAGAGGTTTTTTTTAAATTTATTTTAAGATATTTTAAGCTCTTCAATTCACAAATGCAATAATGTTTACAAATCGCTGCAAATGTGCATACAAGGCATGCGAGATATTTAAAAAATACATTTGTATAAATTTTGAAGAAAAACAACAACAAAATAATACAACAAAACCTTTTTTTTTGTTTCCTTAGATAGTGCATTTTGCACTATACGTACAAAAAGTTTGAACAAAAAGTTTGAACAAAAAATTTTGAAACATTTTTCAGAAAAAATTGGCGTTTGAGCGTTTCTGAAAATGCGAAATTTCGAGTTCATTTCCAAAGAAAACTTTTGAGTTTCGAAAAACTTTAAATGATATAATTTAAAGCACATATGCTCATAAATCTAATAATGTGAACAAATCGCCGATAATGTAAATATAAACGACGTGACAGGCTATTCAAAAAGTTTCATTTGTGTTATTTTCGCAAAAAACAAAAGAATAGAGCAAAATAGCGTTTATGTCATCTCTTAAAGTACATTTCGCAATATCCCTACCAATAGTTTAAAGGGAAAAAATGGAGCCGATTTTGAAAAATCTTGCTTTGTTATCTTTAAAGTTGCATATATTGCACACAAGATTGCGCCAAAACTACAAAAATTGTTTTAAAAAGTTTCATGACCTTAATGAAAGAACTAATTATGTACAACAAATTTCTTAGAAAGAAATAATCTCTATCGTCAATATTGTAGTTGTAGGAAAAAATCGTCAATATTTTGCAATTTTCGAAAATTCACAGTTATCAGTGAAATCGGACCTAAGCCATGTGTATTTTATTCCATTTGTACGAGAAATCTAAAGAACAAATTTGGAGCCATATCTGAGTAAATTTTTGAAATATCCGGGGGGATTCGTGTAATGTATCTCCAAAAGTAATGCACGTTTTTGAAAATTGCAGAGCTTCGACTGACAGTAGATCGACAGCTGTTTTTTTGTTGTTGTTTTTTTTCAGTTTGGAAATTTTGTGCAGTGTAAACGGTAGTGTTGTTCACATACACCAGAGACACGTACGGATTTTTTCCGTCAATCAATTTTCGGTATTAAGGACCCACAAAACATGGATTCTGGCTACACCACGAGTTACAGGAAGTAATTTACTATACAGGAACAGGATTTATCCACATTTCATTACCAGGACTCGGCTTTGAGAGTTTTTCTGCGCACGATATAACTTTCTCTTCGTATGAAGATTGAGAAGAGAGATAAAGTAAAATAAATGTTCACAATTTGAAACTCCATTAATAAAATATTAATTATATCGAATTTAAAGTAACTACTTTTTCTGCCTACTGTTTTTTTTTTATTTCTCTGTATCAGCAATGAAAACAAAGAGATACGCGCAGAAAATTCAGAGACGAACAGAGAATCTTTGAAGCACTCTGTTCGAAATCATTACGTGGAGCACATAGGGATGTCAGCAATTCTGAATTAGTATAAGACAAAATATGCTCATTGCTAAAATATAAACACATATTTAAATAAAATCTATTTTTCAAAATTAATTAAATATATTTTCGGAAATAATTTCAAGAAAATTTGGTAGATTTGTGAAAATATCTTAATAATTAGCAATAATAAAATAATGTTAAGCAGATATTAAATGATGAGCAAAATACATAAAATACGTAATACGTTCAAAATTTGTAACGAAAAATTTAGATATTTGTTAGGATTGCAACAGTTCGCCGAGATCACAAAATGAGAACAGTAGACAAAACATGTAATTACATTAGACCCGGACTTCAGCCATGAGATCGTCAAGCTGTACCGCGAAAGAGAATTTTGACGTTACTGAAGATCAGTTTTTTACATGACTAGAGAAGTCTATTTACCCGATTTCAATGTATGATATGGCGTTAGATTCAGGGTGCATCTCGCCAGCGCGCTATTTTACCACTTTTTCAATTTTTTCCGAAAGTATAAAAACATTTTCAAAGTTCGATTCAGCTATTTTACTGGGAAAAGGATTTACTGGGAAAAGGTGAATTCTATCAAGGTGACAAACGCAGTTTTGAAATGATAAATCGAGTCGTAGGATAAAAGAGCTCTTGCGTTATCCCTGCTTGTTCTTTCCGGTAGAGAAATGATAATTGAAGATCTTAGAAGTAAAATATATCTCAAATACGATGTGAGGAGATGGAATATGGGTGATATTTACGCAATTAGTTCAATTTTTTTTTTGAAATCAGTACCAAAGCGGGATTGGTGTTTTGAGTGATACCTCAGATATTCTTATGATGGTATTCGAAGGAAGACGGAATATGTGAATAAGATAATAGTTTTATTCTACTATTAAAGATGATACGAGACCGTTTGCCCCTATTACAGCATCACTAGTTTCATATGTGGGGAAAAAATAAATTGAGATGCGAAGTGACGGATGCATCAACGAAGTGACGGGGTGCCTGGCTTGCTGCCCCCGAAAGTTCGGACTTCTCGTCCGTCGCCGCTCCGGCTGGTGCTCGTGCCGGCTTGGCCCGCGCCGCGCGGCCCACACGGGGCGGATGTCCCGGCGGCGTGGAAGGGGAAGGGGAAGGGGGAGTGGGGTGAGGTGTTTTTCGAAATTTCACTTTCCGACGCTCCTATTTATCCGATGTACATGTTTGACACGGCGTTGGTTTCTGGAAGCGTGTCGCCATCGCGCTATAAGCCCACATTTTTGAAATTGCTCCCGGAAGTACGAGAAAAAATTTAAAAACCGAGTTTCTGCTAGTTTTTTTTGGAAAAGGGGCTTTGTAGCGTAAATTCTATAATAAACAGGAGTCAAATGCCGTTTACAGATCGAAAATCGGACCATTTGTTCAGACGTAATCGGTAAAGTAAAATTCACTAAATTTGGTGCTGCCACGTGGTGGCGACAAATTGAACTAGTGTCGGTACAATTAGCCTTAATAAGTGTATTCGCCGCTAATGTAAATATTAACGACGTGAGAGACAAGTCAAAAAATTACATTTTTCCAAATTTTGAAAATCAAAAGGATAGGGCAATATAGCGTTTTTGTCATCTCATAAAATATGTAAGGCACTATACCTACCAAAGTTATCTATCACTGGCTATCAAGAGTCAAAGTGACATCCCACCATTCATAAGATAATTATTAATTAGTTCATTCATAAATAAAAGTGTATACATTGGGTGTGCTGCAATTTGTGATAGGAATAAATGAATTTAAAAAGAACAACAACTTAGGCATGAATAAATGGGGTACAATTGTTAGCAAGCCCACAAAGGCAATTACAAGAGCAATACTAGTATAGCTAGATGGGATCACTGCTGTGGTCAGGTCCCAACAAGTGCATATTACAGAACGTAATATAATAGTACCAAGATTAATATATTAATTGTTAGTTGGATTGTTATTTCATTGTATATAATTTGTGGTTGAAAACTCAGTGTATGAATCCAGTGGTTAGCTCCCATGGTATAAACTAGTTCATTCAGGAACATGTAGTCAGGATGAATTGTCATGCTATCTTGGTTGGCTGGTTCTCATGATGTGAACCTTCACAATATCTAATTAACTTCCCACGCACAGTAAGGTATGTGTCCTAATTCTTTATTATTCAATATTTTATAAATAAATTACGAGGAAAAAAAAAGAACAACAAACCATAGACTAATATGAAAGAATTCTGGTAGTGCTATTATATACATTAATAACATAGATTTTAAAAAATGTTTTTGTTTGTTCGTTGTGAACACAATTGAATATTATCAGCCTTCTGCGTTTTTTATATTTATATATACAATGTGTAATGTTTATACATAGTTTTTTAAATGTAATTGTAATTATCATTGTTTGAAAATGTTTTAATGACCGTGTTGTGAAAACTTGTCCAGCCCAGAAGATGCAGCAATAATAAACTCCGAAACGTTGGCAAACTAAAATATCTTATTACTTTGGACCAAAACCCGTGAACCCGCAATGGAATTGTCTACAGAAAATGTTCATGAAATAAGCAGATTATTATATTTTATGAGTGCATGTGCTTTAAATAATGTCAAGAAAAGTTTCTCGAAAACGCAATCGTTTTC